>JAFIDM010000005.1:6616821-6627472 GCA_023159025.1 Thereuonema tuberculata
TAGTTGTGGGGGTCTTGTGGCATACTGTTAGAACCAGTATCTCCAGGGCAGATGAATGCAACAAAAACCAGAGCTCTACCTACTACGATGGCCGAGCAATTAGCAATAAAAGCTGTACCTTGACATGGGCGTTATCTACGAAACAGTAAGAGCTGCAGACGTGGGCCCATAGACATTATTCCTTATTAAGACCCCCTTAATCTATTTCTGACCTCAAATGGGTCCCTTTCACTATTAGGCCATGTCCCTATGCAGGCTTGTCACGCCATGTCCTTTATAAATCAAAGAAAAAATCTATATTGGGATTAATTTTATATAACGACAATTCATTTCTCACAACGACCGATGTGTAAAATTTTGGATTCAAATACGAATTTCAATTAAGACACATGAAATTACTTCCATTGCCAAAATAAAATATGAGTGCAATAGTTTGAAAGTCAAGTTGCCAGATCTCTCTCCTATTGAGCACATTTGGGATATCCTGGGATATTCCCTGCGACCATTCCAGAATGTTGACGAATTAGCCCGTCAATTAAAGGAAGTTTGCTAAGAAATCTCGCAGAACACTAACCTCCAACTGTATCAATCAATGCCACGTCGCTTAAGAGCTTATATCCAGGCCAGAGGTGGACCAACACTGTACTGACCAGCTCACTTTATATAGCTCTTTAATCATCGATGCCAATTAAATCATCCAATTGTTCTGAAATTCTAATCAGTTTTATGTACATGTACAATTGTATATTAAACTTATCCAATTTTGTCTCAATTGGATAATTCCTACTTACTGTAATGCGTCGATGTTTTTGAATTCGCTTCAGATCAAATCAAATATATTCTTCCAAAAGCAATTATTCCATTTGGTCATTTAGTACAATAGAATTTTCTTTTATATACGCTTATTATTTTCAAGTTACAAACTGTCAATTTAAAGGATGCCCCTAATTACATAAAATGTAAATGAAGATATTAATATTTTCTTTATTATTAATTTTGTTTAGTTTCATTTTTAAAAAATACTTTTTGATTTTCTCTTGGATTTTTAAAATCTTCAATTTCAATGTTTCACAGATCAAATCCCCTTTTGAGTCACTTCTGAACTTTTTCAACAAATTTCTTCCATTGCTCTTTTGACAAATCACAAAGTTTTGTTTTCAAAGAAATATGACAAAATATCGACTGAATCTTTTGAAACTAAAATCGTCATTTATCCTATGATATAGATGACAATAAGTAAAATTCCAGATTCAAATCAAAATAATTAAAGGTAGAATAAGAAACGTTTAGGATTATTAAAAGTAAAAATATCTATCAAGTATTTTTTTTCCAATCGTGAATATATAAAAGAAAAACCTAATCCTGCTGATATATTGACCCAAGAGCAGCTAATAAACAGAGATTCCAGGCAAGAAAGGTGACAGAGCAGTCAATTTCTTCTCAGAAGCTGGACTGGATTCGAGTGGGTGGGAGACTTTCCTTTTACCTTGTGTTCATTTCTCATCCATTCTGACAACAGCCTTCTTCTATCCATGATTTATTATCCAATTTTCTCATTCGTTCATTCAAATATTCTAGCTATGTTCCTCCATTCTTGTTTCTTTTTCGTTTCTTTTAATATTGGCTATAAGTTATTTATTTCTGTATTTGATCCTTATTTGTTACTTTTATTAAAAGCTGATTTTATTTCATGGTTGAAAGTAACATATAATAATGAGGTTCTTAAAATTAAAATCTAAACAACACTCTTGGTATCATTCTTTAAATAAAGCAACTTAAAATTTCACTTCGAAAATTACTTTCATCAGAAAATTTTCAAGGTTTTTTCCAATTAATTTAATTGATTTGTTTGATTTTTAAAGATGCAAAATCATCACCGCGTAAAAAAGATGAAGTAAGAAATAGAGATGATAAAAGTTGTAAATATATCTCGATAACATACCTAAAACAAAATCAAGAATATTCTTCTACTTACACCTACACAAGTGGTTACGAATAAAGGACAAGTAAAAACAAGACAATAATGAATTAGAAGAGTAGAATTAAAAGAAGACAAACCTATAAAAAGGCATTTTACAGGGTGTTTCGGAAATGATAGACAAAGCGAAGAGATACGGGTTCCAAAGGTCATTTTGAGTCAGAAATGTTCTGTGACATTTTGTTGTACGGGTCGTACTTTTAGAGTTTGGAAATGAATGCTTTCGGAATGGTCCCTAATCATTTTCTTTAATTATCATACCTGTTTTCAATCATGACATTTGTTATCCGGATTGCTTTTTGTAATAAACCTTTACCTTATTTACTTACACTTCCTAATGTGAACTGAACTTTCTTTGATGAGGGACCATTCCCAAAGCATTCATTTCCTAACTCTAAAGTTACAACAAAATGTCAGAGAAAATTTTCGACACAAAATGACCTTTGAAATCCCTATCTCTTCGCTTTGTCTACAATTTCCGAAGCATCTTGTATAAAAGGATATAAAAACTATCAGAAAAATTGTTTGCAGAAATGAATTAAATACAGAAAGACCACTCAGATGAATGAATCTTAGGGGGCGTCCATTAATTACGTGATCTCAAAATGGGGAGGGTTCCGGTGAAATCTCACCAAATCTCATTTAAAGGGAGGGGGGGATCAATGAAAATCTCACGTCAACTTTTTAATTCAGAGAATATACATATTACAACAGATTATAACATTCTGTAATATTGTCTGTGCCCAGGATTCCCGATTTGAAACAAGCCCCGCGCAAGTGACGATAGGCTGGAGTGGCTGCACGAGGGGGATGTAGATACGTCTAATGACTGTCTTCCTATACTAACAAAAGACATGGACGTCATGTGTCCAATCATTACAATAGAGGAAGCACATGAATGCCCATGGAGTGAGTGAAGAATTAGGGAAGGTGCTAAGTTTTTGCAATTTTTTTACTTTTACTAAATTTAATTAAATTCGTTGTAGTGCACTTTAAACGAAGTATTAATTTAACTTCAATCTTTGAACTATCAAGTTACAAGCAAAGAGAACTAAAGTCATTGGCAACATAAATTATAAAGTCATTGAACATAAATTATTCTCAAATACATAATAAAGTTTTTAAAATCTTACTAGATCTCATTTCGAGATTTAAAATTCATTAAATTCGTTTCTTAAATTTACTCTTAAGTTTTGGTAAATTCAAGAAAAAAAAATCGAATAATTAATGAGAATCAATAATTAATGGAACTATTTCTTCCTAATAAGGTAATGCATCGTATCCCAAAGTGTTTTGTTTAGTCAAAAGATTTGGGTCCCGAAAATCTAGCCTCAATTGGCTGTTGTAAATAGTCTCTAAATGATAACTTACTTTGAATTTCCAGTATTATTAGTTGAGTTACAAAATGGAACATCGTAATAAAAGCAGAGTATCGTATTTTGACCCTTATATGCGTCAAAAGAGGGCCATAAGAAATGTTAACTTATACAAATAAGATGTACACAATAATTCTAATCTTGAAACTTACATGAAACTACACTTAAATTACTGCTTTTTTTCTTTGAATTAAGTAATTGGGCCTTGGTGTCAATTAGCAGATGCTACAAACATAAATATTTAATCAGAACTGAACATTAAGCAAACGAATATAAAGTTTAATTTTGATAAAGGCACTTATCACGTAAAGTGGTCTTTAAGTTGTTTCTGTAGAATCCAAAAATATAAAGTTAAGTGGAGATAGGTTAATTATTTCTTGAGTTATCGTGCCCAAAAGATTTTCAAAAACAAATATCTACATATCTTCAACACAAACTTCTCCACATACACCACAACAAAACGATGTAAATATTTTTATAGAGTAAATGATATGGGTTTTCGTATTTAGTAGGATTAATGTCCTGCTTTCCAAAATATATAATGATTAATATATAATAATAATCTATCAAATCATTATATATTTTGGAAAGCAGGATACGGTTATTCAACATTCCCTATACAAACTTTAAAGATAGCTCAGCACTACAAAAACAAACCGTATTCATAGTGGAAAGTTTGTCCGCAAACGCACACATCTGTTGTGGAACTATTCCCGATACAATCGTACAGCGACTCTTCCGTTTCCGTTCGCTGCCCCGTAGGCTAGGTGCTTATCTGCCCTCTCAGCATTAGTGAAGTGATACATCCTGCTCGTTCAAAGTCTACGTCTCAAATAATGATAGCTAACACAGCTCAACTAATGTCACTCTGCCCAAACATAGCCCTCTGGCACATTCGCGTGGCGTTTGCGGACATACGTTTCACTATGAACACAATAAAGATAAATATACAGCTATTCAGATAGATAGAGACATATGTTTACATTTTACTTGCATTATTTCTGTAGTTTCACATTACTGTGGTATGGAGAGGTAAAAAATTAATGTTAATACATAATATATATTAAACTAATATTAATAAGAAGAAATTAAGAAATCAAAAATATATTATATTGAAAATGAATATTTTCTATTCTTTAATTTCTACATTTAAACTAGTTTTAGTTAAAATGGTTTTAATTCAATAAGAATATATTCAAAAGAAAAAGAAATGTAGGAGAGAGAATGGACAAAAAAATTTAAAATATTAAATTGTATCAAATAAAGTTAGCTATTTTAAGTCAAAGAATACATAAGAATGGTATCAGTTTTATATGATGAAAGCCATCTTATAAAAATGACAACAATCATACACACACACACATACACATTATATATATATATATATAGACTCACGTGTCTGATAAAAGTTTTTAAAAAGTCTTAAAATAGCCAACACACTGAGTTTAAAATTAAAAACTTTTTAATTGTAAATATAGTTTTGAGTTTAAAAAAATATGTATATATATATAGATATATCTCGAACGGACGAAACTCAAAGCCTCCTCTATTCAAAATTAAATCCTTAATTTTAGAAAGTTTTGAGTTTGATTTGATGACTGTCATCTGTTTGTTGTTTGTTTATATATATATATATATATATATATATATATATATATATATATATATTTAAATACATATACAGGGTGATTCACAAAGATATGCAGAAACTTTCAAATTACGGAACATTAATATTAAATTCTACTCGAGATGCAAAATTAATTAATTATTAAGAAAATTACATCGGGCAAATATTGATGGAAATTTCTAAAATGGATCAATTAATATTCAGTATCATTTAGTAAAATGGTCGTGATTAACTAATGAGAGATAACACAATTAATCTCATCCTATGCGAGATTACAGGATTTCTATTGAATGAGTCATTCTAATCTCTATATTTGTTACAAAATGAGACAAAGAGGGTTTAATAATTGAACAAGTACTATCTCCAGATGAATCTATAGATTAATTATTGAATTTGGATCGTTTGATCTCAACTAATTAAAACTGCGGAGGTGGAAATTATCCAGAGCTTGGATGGAGTCTTTCTCTGATTGAATATCTATTTTTCCAATGACAGAAGGGACTTGTAATAAGAGCAACCAAAAGGAAGAGAAGAACAATTCCAACTGTGAAGGGAAAATAGGAAAGAGGAATCAATTATTATATTCAACAAATCATATATTGACTCAATAATAAATTATGGCATTGATAACTAGATCTATATAAATAAAAACGGAATGAAAAATATTAATAGAATTTAAAAAAAAATAATAAATTTAATTTTTCCTAAATTATTCTAATCTTATCCTAATCTGCAAATTGAACAACAAAATCAAATTTTAGTAAATAATAAAATATTATTTCCTCAACAAAGAATTATATTTAATTTAATTATACAGAATTATTATAAAATATGTTATAATATGAAAGAAGATAATACCCATGCAACAAGAAGAAATAAATTATATACAAAACAAGTCTTTGATGATCCAAAAAATAACTTCGGACTAAGAATTAAAAACAGACAAATTAATAAAATATTTGATCAATTTTCAACAGAAATGAAAACAATTGAAAAAATATCTACCCTAAAAAAAATAATATATAGAGATATAATATTTGGAAAAATCGTATGGGTTAACTAATTTGAAGAGACAAAAAAATAATAATAATAAAAACAAAACAAAAACTATTACCAAAAACTAAATAAATTCTTCTTAATATTTAAAAACAACTACTTTAATATTGAAAAACTCCATTAATTATTTGTTAATTTGGAATTTTTAAATATTTTTGTTTGTGCATTTTAGTTTGGGAAGGAGAGAGAAGTTCTCTCGTCCCATGATATAAAAGGCTTAAGGAGACTGAAGAAGAAGGATGATTAATCCTTCGAAATATCCGAGTTTTCAATATTAAAGTAGTTGTTTTTAAAAAACAAAACTATTTTATAATTATTTAATTTACATTTATTATGTATTATTATGATATCAGTTTCTATCTTTATCGTAAATCTTTTGAAATATTATTATTGTTTTGATCTTACACTTAATTGAAAATATTAGGTATATAGGACCATTTTTGTAAATAATACCATTATAAATCTCAGCACAACTCAGGCTTATAACCTAGTAGGACTGAATTGTAATATTTGATGAATGAATGAATGAATAAAAAAAAAAATGAATACTTAACATCAATTCCACAACAAGAACATTGGTTTAATGAAAACGAGATCAACAACATGTTAATCAGAATGCTATGTTGAAGATAAAAAAATTCAGGAAGTATATAATGAGTAATTTAATTGTAGAAAGAAAACAGAAAACTTATTTACAAGAAATAAGTACTAAATGGTTAGTTAAAAGATTGGTTGCGTAGAATAATAATCAATTTGTCGCAAGTATCAAAATATGCAAAGGAACAATTTTTCCTTTAAAATTCTCAAATAAAAAGATTGAAAAGTAATGTTTTGTCATTTCTAGGAATCAAAATAACTGAGTTTCAAAATTTATTTAAATTTGAAAGGAACGGAATTCATTCGTTAAACAAAATCTAACTGATGTAAAATAATTAAAGGAGATTCCATGAACACAAAAGCCTCAACAAAAATGTATTACTTCAACTATATTGTTACTTTTATGCATCTACAAAAACCGAAACAATTTAGTTGAGTCCGAATTAATTCAAAACATGAACTTGAAAACAGAATGTTTTCGATTCGAATGTGTCAACTTTTGAATTTTCGTTTCTCTAGTCTCTATAATAAAAACTTTAAGCTAGTATAAATAAATAAAAAAAACAGAGGAAATAAAACTAAAGAACTTGGAGCCTACATTCCTTCAAATGTTGTTCAGTAAACTTTCTTTTCATTGTATTTTTAGGTCGTGAAGAGAAGAACAAACAGTATTTTAAGAAATTGTCTATTTTATGAATAGTAATTAAATCCTCCGTAATTTTAATCTAACCCTTTATGATCAAATTCGTCCCCTTTCAACCACCTACAATTTTAATTACAAAATCTGTTACATTAAAAAAATAGTCATTTTGAGCTTATTATTATTCATTAATAATGATTTAAAAATAGAATTTTACAACGTTTCGTTAATAATTTTAATTTTTAATATAACGATTATTCTTTTTGAACGTTAAGTTAATTCGGTCCTTTTAAGGACTAATCTTTTAAGACTAATCACAGCGTGCGCACGAGGATGATTATACGGATCAATATTCACGACTATTAATAGAAACCAATTTTTTTTCTTTCTAAAACTTTTGTTTGCTAGCTAAGGTTATATTCATGGGATAATTTCTCGACATGGGAAAAAAAAAAACTTTCAAATACATCCGTAGAATAGGGTAACGTGTAACCTTCTAACTTATCACCACCGGTTCAAAGGTTATTGTCTTGACGGAAACTAAAAGGTGCCACACAGTTTAAGAAAACAGACTAAGAAGATTTTATGTATTTTATCTATTTATTAGCGGTCCCATATTACAGTGAACATAGGGAACCGCTCTTGCTTTTGTGTTGTCTGTCTGTCACTCTGTATGTGACACTGTAGCAGTGGTGGCTTTTCAGGGGAAGTAGGTGAAGTGGCACTTCACCAATTATTTGTAATAAATTAATATTATTTATTTATAATATATGGTAACATTTATTATAAGAAAACTTTATATTCCTTATCACGTATGTTGGTTTTAATAGAAACGTATTTTTGTATTTAATAATATTTTATAAGTCCCGCGCGTCGAGTTCTGGCTCCCAGCGCGGTGCGATGCTGACCGACAAGTGAAGTTGGCCTCGGTTTCAAGTTAGTCTACCTCATGGGCGGAGCTTTAGATCACAACCGAGGCGATGGTTGCTATGACAACCGTGACGTCACCTGCTATACGGGTGAAGTTGAATTAACAGATAACCATATTCTCTTCCAGTGGCTTGTTTCGAAGTGCTAAGCTGTTTTAAATGTGAATCCTGTTTATGATATAGTGTGTTTTATTAGAAACATCATTTTCACGTTGGAAAGACGAAGATAAGAAGGAAGTTATTATAATATTTTTTATTGTAATATATATATATATATATATATATATATTATAAATTATAATATATCATATATTTATAATATATATATTATTATATATTATAATATAATTATTTTCCTACTAGCTCTTCACCTAACTTCACAGCCACGAGCCGCCACTGCACTGTAGCGGACAAACGGTTACAGATATTAGAATGAAACCTTCAACATTGTGTTCAGTATCAAAAAGTAAGTGACTGCGTCCAAAAAAATCAGACCTGTAAGACCACTCCCTGCCCCCCCAAATTAACGTTTTCCGTAGCAGCGTTAGTAATAATGATAACAATTAGCACTGTAATAATACTGATGCTTCATACATAACAATACTAACAATTGCCATCAGGACGTCATTGTTAATATTTATAAACGTATTGTTTCATAAATTCTTTAACATATCCAAATGTTGCACTAAGCATTGTATTAGCGGCCCCTAGGTTACAGCTTATGTTCTAAAACATAAAGGAACGGTCTTGCATTTATATGCTCTTGCTCTTAAATATTTTGTTTATACAATTGTGCATATTATGGACCGCTTTGTTTTTGACACTGTCTAAAAGCATTAATTACCTTGTCTTTATTAAGTTCCAAACAATTCGATAGACATGTAGTAAGAAATTACCAAAAAGCATAAAATGAAAACCATTAACAATAATTATATCTACTTTTCCACGTAATATAAATTGTTTATAACCGAAATTCATGATTTTGAAAATAATAACTGATACCAGCCTCAATAAAAAAAGTTAAAAGTTAAAGTATCCGACTAACAGGTCTTTACAGACTCGTGGGGCAGCTGGAGGTTAGGCTCCAGCTTTGCGTGACCTAACGGGACGAAGTTGAGGTCAGGAGGTCAGCCTGACGCCCGCCCGCCTTTAACTCCCGGGAAAGAAACCCGGTACCCAGAGAGCTGGGTAGACCCTAGGACCCGTTTGGAGGAGAAAGGAGCGTGGAAAAATTCCCGCCCTCCGCCGAGGCTGGGATTCGAACCTGCTACCTCCAAACCGCAGCCAAGCGCCCTTACCCACTCGGCTACCGGGCCCGTAATAAAAAAGTAGTGAAATAAGAAAGCTATTTGCAATTAAAATAATTCTCTTTACAGACTCAATAACTTTCATATATCTTCGAAAATACAAAAATAACGAAACAATTCACTTCTCCTTAGATTCTTCATAAATTCTATATTTCAACCCAATTAAGGGACTTCTTCAGGAAAAATATAAATAAAAATACATAAATGAGAAAAAGAAAAAGCTTCCTCTTTCTCTTCAAATCATAATCGAATAGATACAAAGCAATAATCAAAAAGATACAAAGCAAAATACAATAATTAAACCTTATAACATCTAACATCCAATAATCATATTCTGAAAAAATAACATAACAATTGATAACAAATGAATTATAACCAAAACATAATAACAATCAATAACAGATAAAACAATTGACAGTAAATGATCAAGATATGGGCTCATTTTAAAACCAAGAAATCTCTAATCCTCTTGTTATGTAATAAGGATTTCTTAAAAATACTTAAAGAAATCGCATTTACTTTAAGTGATTTATCTTTGTTTATGCATATACAACTATTAATAAGACAGGATTCCAATTTGAAGCGCTTAACTTCATCTTTAACATTGAACACGTTATGCACTATGGGGTCAGGGCAATGGTTGTTTCTCATGAAATGTCGTGCCCATTCTGAAATTTTCTCATCTCTGTTTTGATACGCATTGGTGTGCTCGGTGACCCGTTCTCTCAACGTCCGGCCTGTGCTTCCAATGTATATGTCCTTACAATCTCTGCATTGTAGTGCATATACTACCCCCATTCTACTTAATTGTGAATTTTCTTTTCTAATTCTCGTTTTTTTAAACAAAGTGTTCTCTTTGTGGAATATTATATTAGTCTCGTTACTTCTACATACATCTTTGACATGTTTGTTTATTTTTAATCCTACTGGCAAATTTATACATTTAACAAAATTCTTTTTAACTTTCACTTTTTTTTTTTTTTTTTTTTTTTTTTAATGTTTATCAATCCTATTAGGTATACTTATAAGCGGTATACCTGTGTTATAGGAATTGAGCATTTTTATATATATATATATTTTTTATTTTTTTTTTAAAGTTATTAATTAATACTTAATTTTTCCATCTATCACATCTGAAATT
>JAFIDM010000005.1:6644137-6660099 GCA_023159025.1 Thereuonema tuberculata
TTCTTGGTTTGTGGTTTATGTTATTTCTGATTGATCGTTTTTCATTGCTGAAACATCAAATAAACATATCAAAAGCTTACAAACAATAGAATTCATTGTAATTCACAACCTTTCGACACGAATGTCTTCACTTTCAGAAATATAATAATGAATACTATCTATTCGTAATTACACATTTTTAAATAGTTTTCGGAACAGGGAACATGGAAACAATCATCGAAGAGTTTCCAGAAGTTTCAAAACCAATTTGTGAAAACTAGGTTATTTTTAACTAAATATAAATAAGAATCTGACCACAGTAGTTTCATTAACTTGGTCATTTATTAAGAAAAAGTTTATACATTGATCAGTTGCCTGGTGAAACCAATACAAGAACAAGAAAATGGATCGACTAATAATGGATTGAATAGCAAGATGTCAGTCGTCATTTTTTTTCTGAATTCAATTTAAGACGAGACAATGTGTTATAGATTCTGAATAATAAACAGTTGTCAACGGAAACCAAAATAAACAGGAGCCATTTTAAATTGAATCCTTAGTAAAGTAAAAAAGCTACAATGTCAGGTACGTAAATTCATTATTAGGTATACTGAAATGTGCTGTAATCTGTGTATTTAATATAAAATCCCTTTTCATTTTATTTGGATTTTCTAATTTCTATGTTTCTTGCAACAAAAGTTTATGAATACCTTTAAACAGGGTTTTCATTTAATTAATTTTTACGTAACATATTTCAAATGCTACATAATAAAACTTGAATACAATATTTCACAGTTTGTAAAAAAAATATTAATGAAGATATAATAAAAATTTACAATTTACATTAAAAAAAATAACAATTATATTCATGGCTTTCTAATGAATGTTTTTCTAACTTTGCTGAAATGTCTGATTGCTGTTCAAACTATGCTTTAGAAATTAATTTTCATCATATTTTAAACTGTGTTCTCTGTCCCATGTTCTTAAAATGAAAAATGTAAATTAATTAAAAACATTACTTTTAATCAGGGATTGAGAATTCTCGAAGAAAAGAAATAAAAAATTTTAACAAATTATTTAAGGTTTGGCACTCTTAATTGAATTAAATATTATAATATTCTAACTTCAAATAATAACATAATTACTTATAGTTATATTATATTTTAAAAATAATCCCCCTCAGACGTATCTTTCAATAAACGTACTTAAGTAGATATCTAATCTCCAATGATGAATGAGGAAAATTACTTATTTATTTATAAAGTTATTTCTAACGACCCACTGTTCATATGATTGAGTTAATGGGTTCAAATACGCTTTATTTATTTTGATTTTTCTTTTTTTTTTTGATTTTATCTTTTTTCTTCATTTTTTTATTTTTCTCTCTTTTTCCTACTTTTTTTTCATTTCTTTTTTCTTCCATCTTATTTTTTTTTCTCTCCTTTTCCTAATTATTTTTTATTTCTCCTTATTTTAATGTATTTTTATTTATTATTTTTCTTTTATTTTCTGGCTTACCTTAGTAAACCCTATTTTCTAATCGTTTTACTAACATAAGTCAGAAAATAAATGAATAATAATAAGCCAAAATACGTAAATGTAAGGAAAAAGAAAACAAAGTTAGGAAAAGAAGAGAAAAAAATAAATAATGAAAAATCAAGGTATACGGAGCAGTTACCATCCCATCAATTCAAGTCTATCAAATGCTGGCGTTAGCCATCGGGATATAGCCAATGACTATCAAATATTTGTTCCATTTCTAACATTTAAGCTAATACCGGGAATCCAATGAATAAATTGTGAAATATATTGAAATCTTTTGAGAAATTGCCCCTAAACCCATACGTATTTCTGAAATAATTCATGTGTACTTTCAGATAATAAAAGTGCACTATAATTTGAAAGATAAGGCATTCGTTCTCTACTTGTTAGATGACATATCGATAAAATATCTGTTTAGTATAAACATATGCTATTAAAAAAATTAAAAATATTCTACAAAAATAAATCCAGTAAAATATTCTGTATATTTTAAGTTAATAAATTGTTTTTTGTTACTTCTCCATTTTACAGGTATTTAGTAATCAGTGTAATACGATGCATGTTAACATAGCTTTCAACTGTTTATGAAAATCGGAATTGAACTTTATTTCTTTTTTTGCTCATTTCTTTTTTATTTAATTCATTTGATCCATTCGTTAGAAAAAACTACAGCCATTGATGGCGCAAAGATTACTCCAATCCCAGAAGAAATTATAAAAGTCCTAATATATTACGAACTTTAATTTTATATAAAAATAAATACCATGAAATGCTACAAATATTCTATAAGTGATATAAATCTAATGTATTGAGAGGTAAAAGACTTGATTAATTATTTCAAGTGGGCGAATTATGATCTTTTATCATTATACTTTAGTTTTTGTTTGTTATTTTTTTTTTTGCTCTTTTTTATTAACATAAAAACTATTATTCCTTCAATTTTCCTTAAATTTTTTAGATAAAATAAAGCAAGCAATTTTTAGAAAAAAATTAATTTCGCATTGCTATTAATAGAAATGATAAGAAAAAGTGTTTGTCAGGAAGTTAAAAATTGAAATAATTAAAAAAATAATTATTTAAATATTCAGTGTTTTTATTCAGATATTGGAAAATCAGTTATTTTGTCTATAATGCAATAAAAATGATTTTACATAATTCGAAAGCCTAGGAAATGTGGAAGTAAATTGTAGAAATGGGAATTGAAATAGACTAATCGTAAAGCTAATTGCAATCATAGTGAAGCCTCCAAACCTTAAAAAAAAAATTAAAAATATCACCTCAAAAATATTTATTAAATATCCACTTAGTAAACATTTAGTTTCAACCATTAATGAAATAGACTAACGTACGTCTGAATCTAAACCAAGAAAATTTGAGATCATCTTAAGAAAAAATAATATCTGGATTTAATTTATTTAATATGTGAGAACTAGAAATAGATGATTGTTTAAAGAAATACTCGAGTCTCGAAATAATTAACTTTAAGTCGAAAATACTACAAATATTTTAAAAGTTTAAAAAATTATTGTATTTAAAAATATTTTAAACGATACAATTATTTAAAAGGGATCCATGGACAGTTTCGAAGGAGGACTTGACGCCTTCGAAACTGTCAATGGATCCCTTTTAAATACGCATTGTATCTTTTGAAATGTTTTTAAATATAATAGTTTATTATGGTGTGTTTGTAGTATTTCCTTTTTATTTAATATCTGGATTTCTAAAAATAAGCTGCCTATGTTGTATATCTCATTTGTCATTATGAAACAAGGAATGGAGTTGAAAAACAAACTGCTATTAAACTACGATGAGTTAAAAAGTGGTTATTTACAATTTATTTGTTGTGAGATATCTCAGAACTAGAAACAGATGATTGTTTAAAAAAATACTCGAGTCGCTAAATAATTGACTTTAAGTCGAATTTAATCATAATTTCAATTCTTACAATTTCTAAACAATATTTTTAAAAGTATACAAAAGAAAATATCCCTTAAAATATCCAATAGTAATAATAATAATTTTTTATATGTTCTTTGATCTGTAGCTTTAAATAAAAGAATGAATTGGATGAAGTTAGTTTTCTTACTTCTCATCTTAACTGTGAATGGAAAAGAAGTGGATTGTCACGAGATGTAAGTCAAAGAACTTAAGAAAGTTTCAAATTCAAGATTTATTTTCTTTGTTTACTTATTTCAGTTTAGTTCTTCTTAAAGATAGAACTGAATGAAAACTTTCTTTTCTTTAATCAGTCATTAAAATTTCTCACTATTCGAACTTTAGTTAATTTTAAAACCATACTTTTTTATGCGAAAATCTTAAACTTCGTATTTTTAATCGCTAATTCTTGAAATGCAATACATTGAGACTGCGCTTTCCAAGCATTACTTTTTCCCTTACACATGTTTATCCTTAGTTTGTATGTTTCGCTGTTTCTTTGGGGGTTTCTTTAAAGTTCGTTACTTATTAAGCGTCAAAATACGTACTTATTCTATTGGTCTTCGCCGCTGTAATGTTTTAAAAATGGCCTCCGAAATCAATAACCAGAACTGTTCCACTGATTTCTTTAAAATTTGGGAAGATGCTTTGGTCCAATTTAAAATGTTAGAATGATTACTTTTGTCTCCATATCCCAATTCAGTCTTCACAACTGACAACAACAATTGATCCATGCTTAGAATTAATCCTGACTCAGAACACTACTCGGAATATTAGGAAAATCAGTCTATCTTTCTATTATTGATATAGAAAACCCTTAGTTTTAGTAAGGCAGAACAAAGTAGAATACTTTTGTTATCGGAAGCCTTCACCCAAAAAGACAGGTGATGAAAATTAAATTAAGCTGATAGAACGCTGGGTCCAAAAATGAAAGAGTCTGATTGAAAATCGGTCTATGAAGCAGACTTCCTAATCATAGTCTCTTTTGAAATTCACACCCAAACTTAACGATTCGAAAGAAAACTACTCAGAAGTTCGGCACTCTGACTTGGTCACAAGAAACGAAGTACTTGATAGCTCCGCCGAAAATCACTAAGTTACGCCTGTCAGATTATACGCGTAGGCACAATGAAGCACAACACTAAATTCTCCTTGCTTTCGTTTAGCGAATATTTCTTGCATCTACCAATGGGTGCTCAATGTATCCTGAGCTGTCTCGGGATGTACGGCCTTTCTTATATCTAGCAGATATCTAAGAAGCTGACTTTACGTCAAGAAGAAAATGTCTCAAAGTATCCGGAGACGTTCGACCTACTTGACGAAACTGCCAGGCTTTTCTATTAAATAGAAGAAAATATTAAATAGAAGGGTGTAGAAAAAGAGAAATGCTGCTTCACCTCCAACAAGCTCATCGTTCCTCCACGAAGAAGTCCAGCCACGTCTGTTACCTTACGTAGTTTGTGGTCAGACTGTCCCAAAAGTTTCACGTAACGCATACGTAGGTGTTGGGATGTGTCCATGCTGCACCAATGCCCCTTCCAGAAGTCAAAAGAGCCTCAAAACTCAAGTGATGCCATCATAGCCTCGCCATGAAAATAAAAGGGCGAAACACTCCCGGCAACGATTAGCTATCCATCGGTAGAAAATCTGTCTAGCGGTTTTAGTGCGATGCAAACACAAACAAATCCCGGCTCCAAATGAAAAACAAAGTCTTTTACTATAATCTATAAAATCATTTACAGACAACAATTAGAAAGTAAACATAAAGTGATCGGAAGTATGAATATTAAAAAAAAAAAAACTTAATGAAGACCTTTAATGAAGAAACCTTTCCACTCATACTTGGAAGGAAAAACATGGCGAAGGAGGGGGTGGGGACAAATTAACGTCGGTGGGAAGATCACTCCGCATTAACAAAGTGTTGTAACAAAACGAAGTGACGTCAACGAACCAATAACAGAAGAAGGGGACGCAGACTGAACAAATAAACTCATATTACATAAGGGAAAAGATAAAAAAGTAGAAGAAAAAAAAATGAAAGTGAGGAAAAAAAAAAACTATAACATTACATGTGGTCTTAATTCTCAATATTAACAGGTTCACGATTAGCTATCCATCGATAGAAAATCGGTCTACCCGTTTTAGTGCGATGCAAATACGAACAAATAGCCATAGAAAGAAAGAACAATGTACAAATGGAATAGTAGTGATTCGCATGCTGAATAAATTAAAATATAAGAACTTAATAGAAAACTTTCACATTTGGCTAAATTGGACTATTCATTTCTATATATACAGGATGTTTCAGAAATACTCTTACATACATTGGGGGCGGGTTCCTAACACTAAAACAAGAACAAAAGTCTATTTAAACATATGTCCGAAAAACCTACGGTTTTCGGTTATTAACGAAAGTTTAGGATCACCGCGTTTCAAAATGCAATCGAACAACTGACGTTTGCTGTTGCACTGATTGTCTTCTGGATAGCGCTGTGTTGTTGCCAAGGAGATTTGTTTTCATCTTTCATTGGTCTGTTATTAACATGTAGTAGTGCGTTAACTGAAATTTGTTCCGTTGAACCAATGCAGGATACCCATTTCGTGAGCAGGCAGATATGATTTTTGTGTACGGTTGCGCGAATGGTAGAGGACGCGAGGCTGCACGGTTGTATCGGATTGCGTTTCCAGACCGCAGTCAGCCGTGTCGTCCAACATTTGCAGCTGTTTATCGTCGTGTGGCTGAGATAAGATCCGTAGCACCACGAACTACGGGTCAAAGAAAACCAAGAGTCCTCGTACGCCTAACCAGAATGAACGCATTTACAGGTGATTGCAGGTGGACGCATGGAAGATACATCACGAGATGCCCCTGTATCCGTATCATCTGCAACGTGTGCACGGTCTTTCGCCTGCCGATTACTCACAACAGGAGAACTTTTGCTGTTGCTTTCTTGCACAAATTGCCAATCCGTTGTTTGTCTCTTCAGTTTTGTTTACAGATGAAATAACATTTGGACGAGATGGTTAACAATTTTTCACAACCAACATTTGTGGGCGTATGAAAATTCTCGTGGTACAATTCAGGCTAGACATCAGCAGCAGTTTGTTATTGTTGTTGGTTGGTGTTTTATGGCGCAAAAGCAGCTGCGGCTAAGCTGCGCCCAGCAGCAGTTTAAGATTAATATGTGGGCTGAAATTGTCGGCGACTGTCTAGTAGGTCCAGATGTTCTCCCAGCATGGCTGACAAAGGCTGTCTACAGGGACATGGTTCAGAACACTCTTCCAGCCTTGCTACAGGATGTGCCCTTGCCAATAAGATGAAACATATGGTATATACATGATGGGGTTCCAGCACATTTTAGCTACATTGTTCGAGATGCACGTGATATCCACCATCTGATATCCACCATGACAGATGACAAACTGTGCGTCATCTCCAGCAGACTCTGAACTGCTCAAGCGCCATAGAAGGCCACTGTAATATTTAGTGTTAGTCTTGTCATATATGTATTTTCTACTTCGTTTGAAATCCCGGGATAATGTATACTCTCATAATACTCTACTTATATATATATATATATTACCTAATTAAATCTTTTGTATTCCAAACTGGTTATCTAGTATTATCCTTTTTTAATTTACTTACTGACATTGTTTTTATTTATATAAATAAAAAGTAGCCCACTATCCAGCCAGACTGCGTGACAGCACGCCCCTTCTTCTGTCTCCCCTTGTTTACAAAGCAGTCTCCTCCCGTCCCGGTTTCACAGCCTATTCCAGCATATTCTCCCTATTTCTTTTCCTTTTCTTATTTCTTAATTCCTTAACAAGAAAAAATTATGTCCAGCACCTCTAATTCTTCAAACGATCCACTGCGATTTTAACCCTTTCCTTACATGTACGCCTATGAACCACGGCAAGGCGTTACAAAAGGTGTATATCAATGATTGAATAAGTATTCAAATAAATTTATTATGTTTGGACGTATGACAATTACTATCAATAAATAGAAAAAAAGTCAAATTACGTCCTGGTTTAGAATAACTTAGAATAAATAACTAAATATTTTTTTCCTTAAATTACATTAACTGATATATTCTCTTCTAAACAAATTTACATCTGGATACTTTTCAGTCAACATATCATCTAAAGCATGAGCTGCATCTTGTTGAAGAATACATTCTCTGCTATACTTACTAACGATTGTTAGTAAGGTAGAATTGGATTGTTAAGGATATAAACATAATTCTAAGTTAAATCTATAGTTTCGCTTCCTTTTTCATAAAACATGACATGGTGTTAGGAGTGGTGTTTCCTTTCTTTTCTGTACACGATTGTAGACCGTTGACTGTGTTTTTTTTCCGTGATTTTGTTTTCTTCTTCTTTCTTCCTACAATCGTTGGGCGTACTTAGATGGAACATTTACAGAATGTTCTACAACTAATCGTTCGAAGAAGTTTGCTGAAAATTGGAAAAGTAATTTTATAGACTACTAGAGGATACTGAATATGACACTGAATCTAATTACGCAAAGATTAGTTTATTACGCTTTTTAATCGGTAATGAAGGAAAAGATTTGCTTCATTCCTTTGATTTTTGAAGAGGGGAAAGATAGAGGGGGAAGAGGGATATTGTTGAAAGTCCTAGATATGTTGAATGGATATTTTAAATAAATATTATAATTAAAAAGATACATCATCTCACCCATTTCACCCTATAAATTATTTTAATTGTATTTCCTTCATATTGATAATAAGGTTAACAAGTTATTGAACAAGTTAATAAGGTTAACAAGTTAATGATAAGATAATTACACTTATCACAATTTTGTGTTACTATTTGATGTTAATATTTATTTGTCTGGCATTTGATTTTGATTCAAATTTGAGGTTACATACATATCCTTGATTTTTTTTTACAAGGAATTCCAATTTTCCTGTACTAAAACGATCCACCATTCCACCCATTTCAATATTTTAATTACATTTCCGTCATACTCATGACAGGGTTAAGAAGTTTAAATATTATAATTTGATGTTACTATTTGATGTTAATATTTATTTAAAATCGAGAGAATTTTGATTTTGATTGAATTTTGATGTTATATACTCATCTAGATTTTTTGCTTACATATTCTGGGTATTTTAGTATTTTGATTTCACATTGTTTGTTCAACCACGAAAACACGAAGGAGGAGGAACCATCAATCTCCACATCTCTCAATGTACTGCCCATTGTCATTTGGGTAAGTCTGTTAAGCCCCCTTCTGTTTCAAAACCGAAACATGATGTAAATATTTTACTCGTCAAAGAAACCTTCAGCGTTTCGAAAGTGCTCATATTTCAATTGTAATACTTTATTTTATATTTTGTATGTGATGATCTAATTACGTTTTTTTATTATAAGATGCACACGTTTAAGTTTCCTTTAAATATTTTTCTTACGTCTTCATTTTCCCCAAGCATTGATTTAAACATTTCTTTGTTCCCTTCAACTCTGTCTTCCAAATCCTTTGTGATTCCCTAACCTTCTTATATGTTATCCATTATTTTCAGAACTTTCCTTTCCCATTTGGGCTTGGTTTTATTACTTTTTAGCTTTCCCTTTCTTCAATAAAGTCTTCCTTTGTTCCTTCTGTATTTCAGCCTGTCAACAGAAGTACTCGTAGATAGGCGGGCGTCTTTTGCACTCAATCTGCTATTCTCCTCAGTGACGTCACTTCAGAGGGGACAGTGGTAATAGGGAAAAGAGAAGACAGAGGAAAGAGGGCGAAGGGGATTCGTAAGCGGTTGGGGATTCGTAGCTGCCCCGACCAGCGCCAGCTCCAATTGGGAAACGACAGATACCTGGGAGACAGCCGAAGCTGGATCGGCCCGCTCTGTTGAAAACTGTTGAGATCTGCTCGGAGAGTTGGAATCGGCAATAACTATAGGCTACCACTGTGGATGTTGTTGCGTCAAAGTGCATTCTTCAGATCCTCTATCCTGCGAGGTCAAAAGGCAACACTTCGTTTCTCTGTGGATCTGTTACATCGAAGTGGGTTGTTAAAATCCACACTGCTGTGAAAGTGATTATTAGTTTTTACGGATGGGTCTTATTGCGTCAGTGAGAGCGTTCTGCAGATCCTTCCAAGTGAAAGTGCGTCGCTGCCACCAGAGCTCCAGAAGCTCACCCGATGAACTGGGGAATCATATCTGGTGTCCCCTTCCCTCGACGGCTGTCCTCCAAAGCTAAAAGAATACAAAACGAAATCGACTGTCCTTGTTTAGCTTACCTGAAGCAGCACTAGGCCGACCGAAATGCAGGCTGAAAACTTACGGACTTCCCCATTCTCGAGAATCTCTATGGATCTCAGAAGGATGCTGTGGGGTTCAATAATCTCATGACATTACTGTTACAACTTACTCATTATTTAATGTTTTGTTGATTTCTATTGGACATATTATGTGGATCTTATTTCTTTCACAACCCCGAGATAACATATAAACGTGTTTTCTGTGGGTGATTCCAAAAGGTGGCTCAAAAATTAAGGTCAAAAATGAACACGGAAAAATTTCCTGATTGACTTGATCCAGATCGATTACGTTTATCAAAATTCATTAACGTTTAAGAGAACAAGGGGCATTTGAGCATTCTAAATCGTCAGGGAGGCCCAGAAATGTGAGAATTTGGAAGAGAGGGTGCTGCAGAAAACTCGATTAATCACCAAGTATCAGTATTCGTCGCATTGCTATGGAAGAGGGAGTTAGTCAGCACACAACCTGGAAGATTGTCCATCAAAATCTTTTTGTTCTCAATCATTATCAAAGAGTTCAATCTTTAAATGAAGGAGATTATTAGCCCCATTTATACTTCTGTGAGTGGCTATTACAACTGTTAGTAATTCTGTAATTCCTTAGCAGAATTCTCTTTATAGACGAGGCTCATTTTACACGAATGGAATCTTCAATTTCCATAACAGCCCACAGGCTATTTACCAACAACGTCATCAAGTCCAATTTTCAATGAATGTGTGGGCAGGATTTGTAGGAAACCATTTATTAGTACCCCAAACAGACTAACCAATGAGGCTTATTGTTATTTTTTACAAAATGATCTTCTTCAATTACTTGAGGATATTTCGCTTTTCATTCATCGTCCACAATGTGGTATATGCACGTGATACCACAGCACATTTTCATTGAATTGTAAAGCGCCATTTACATATTAAATTTGGTGATAGATGGATCGGTAAGGGTGGCCCATGGCGATGGCTTCCACGCTCTCTTGATCTTAATCCTCTGGATTTCTGTATTTGGGGATAATTATCAACATTCCAGTCCACTCAACAGTCAGGAAGAGTTGCAAGAACTAATAAGCAATTGAATGCACTAAAAAAGAAAACACCCGGTAAATTAGTGTCTGTTACTTATGACGAGAGTTTTATTAGGAGAATCACACCCATCCTGACATCAGGAGACATTGGTATTGCCTGCAAACCAGGCAATACTATAGGTTCTTTCCTTAATAAGAAAAGGAAAAAAGTAGATTATGAATCCAGCATGCGAAAGCAGGGAGTAATTTATGGTATCAAGTGTGAACCTAACCAATTAAATACTGGAAATTGTCTTTATATTGGAAATACAAAACGCGAGTTAATTACGCGATTAAAGGAGCATGAATATGCCGTAGAAACGGGAAATAAAGCCTATGGAACCGCTAATCACTGTTTTAGAAGGAAAACTCCCTCGATACTAAAAATGTACAAACCCTCGGACAGAGAAAGGATAGATATTTGCGAGAATTTTTTGAATCCGCAATGATTAGAACCAGAGCCAGTTACAATCAGGATCTGTCCGCGAAAATGTAATGGAATACGGCTTTTAATTTAAAAATAGGCTATTTTAAAACCGATGGCTATTTACCTTAAGTTTATGCTGATGATAGCAAAAAACTAATTCCTTAAAAAAAAAAAGTTCTAATATGGGAAAAGCCGTGTTGCTATCATGGACCACCAGGGACAACCTCTTATATTTAAGGAAGTTATGGTGTCTTGCCATTTCTCTTGAACGATTCCCTTCAAGATAATCAGATTTTTGGGGGCTAAGGGTTTTTAAAAAAGGCTTGAAAATGGAATCCAATAAGGGATTCGGAAACGTACGTAGCCAAATATATATTTTTTAACTTAATACTTTTTTTAAATGTGTCAATATAGTTGGCATCTTGCAAAATAACCAATTGCTTTAAGGACATACGGCAAAATCCCGGGATTTGTGTAAGAATTCATACATCACTGCAAAGGCGAGCGGAAGCATGCGTGCAAGCCAACAAAGGACATTTCCAACATTAATTATGGTAAATTCCAAATCGTTTCCGTTGTTTGTGTTGACTCTTATAACAATACAATGTTTACTGCAAACTACGTTCTACGCGAAAACTATTCATTTGTCGATCCATTAATTGTTTGTTTTTTGGTTTACAAACCGTTTATTAAAACATTCGTTCCATATTTTGCTTATTTGTGATTCATTTTAGGAATATTTGCAATTACACAAGACGTTTTTCTCGAAAACTACTTCCCGGAACCATGTTTATCGAAAGTTTTTTGTTTTGATTCTTGAGTAGAATCTAAGGCTCAATATATTGCCTTTTATTATTTAATTTCTCTTATATTCAAACCTATCATTTGAAATTTATATTTAATGTAAATGGGATAATAAAATGGTGCATAATAATTTTTGACGGAAGCTACGAGAAGGAGCAGCGCACTTCTTGGGTAGTTTCCAAGTCCTCCCTCCCCTGTCATCTCCCCTTCACTCCAACCTAGCTTTTCTTAGCTACTTCCAGATCCTTTGAGCATTTCACTGCGTAAATTCTCTTTCACTTAACTCCCCCACCCGCATATATGTATATCTATTAAACCTATCACGGAAAGTCGTTACATTGTGATAGCGACCAAATTCGGTAGATATTCTATTTGTGCTGTCCGTCCGTCCGTTCGTGTCTGTCCTTCCCTAACATCTCCCGAACGGATATTACCAAAAGATAAAAAAATTAAGCTTCAGTCAGATACTTTTCTTTTAAAATAATTTCTATTTTTGAAATCTCAGTTCAAAAAATAATTTTATTAATTTTTTTTTCATTAATTAAATAAATTTCTGAATCTTCAAGTTCTAATGAAGAATAATAGTCATGAATAATTCCAGACTATTGAATAATTTACAATATGATAAAAGTAATTTATAATGAATTGCTTGATGGATATCGGTGATATTTATTGAGATATATTAAAAATATATATTTAAATATATATATAAATATATATTTATATTAAAAATATAAGATCTTCTATAGTAATGCTTCTTAAACCTTATTTAGTTTTTTTTTTTAATTCTATTTCTTGAGGAATTGTATTTCAAGTCCTGAAGAATGATGTTAATTTATTGAGTTCCATTTATTTTAATCTCCAATAAAATAAAATGCAGTACTTTTTATAGAAATTTTTAATTTTTTTTTATCATATAAACTTCAACATAATTGTCTTTAATTTCATCTGAAAAGAATTTTTACTTATTTGTAATTTTGTTTGTTTATTCTGTTTTAGAAATACAGAAGACAATGATTTGAATTTTGAAGTTTTGCACAATATTACTATACCTGCATCTTACGATAAATATGAGTCTCCACAATGTGAAGGTACAGTAGGAAACAAAATGAAATCTGAAAAATTATATAAAAAAATATTGAAAAGATAACATTTGAAGCAAATGAATACAGTTTATTAATGTAGCTTAAAAGATTTGGGTGAAACGAAACCTAAAATTGAAATTTATAATGATATGAATGAAAACAAGTCAGGGATAGTGACAAGTAAACCAATCACAGTGCTTCGCAATGGCTTCTGAGTCACCTTTACTTTAGAATAGACTGCGCTGAGGTAGTCTAGAAAATGCTCGCCCGAGTATGTTTGCGACCTAATGCTATCTTACCCACCCCTATTTATATGGAATAATCGCCATTCTTAACTCAAACCTTGAATTCCTAATAATGATTAAAAAAAAAAGTTAAGTTGATGAGGGGATAGAACCCACGACCTTCGCGTTATTAGCTCGACGCTCTAACCAACTGAGCTAACAGGCCACCTACAACATTTAACTTTCAGGCCACCTACAACTGAGCTAACAGAAGCAGTTGCGAAGAATTGTGGGATATGTGTCCCCAAGACAAACAGGGGATGTAAGACGTCTTTCAGAAGACTTGAATACCACAGATAAGAAAACCCAAAACATGTCCTAATTTAAAAATAACAAAATTTAAATTTATTTTAAAAAATATCTTGCATTGCATGTTAGAAATTTCATGAGACAAATTCAGTAATAATATTAAGCCTAATTAATATTTACAAAATTTTAAAAATACACAGAATAACAAAATACTAGTTCTCTTCATTCCATGCAATAACAAACACAATAACGTGGACTGATCATTGATTAGGGCACCGTGCACTACTTCATTTATTTGTTTGTCTACCAATTGTTCAGAAATATATAGATCAATACAATTTCATACTAATGAATTTTATGATTCTCAATAAAGAAAAATTAATTAGAATCATTTTCATACTTCTTTATTAACTTAACAAAAACTCAGTAAAAACGCTCGCCAATATATTTCTGAGAGCCTCAACGGCCTCTCGTTTTTCAAGTAACACCATAACAAAACGGAAAAAGAAATCTACCATCTCTTCTTTCCAAATTATAAAAGATTAATAACTGAAACAACAATCATGAATAAGAGTTCCAATATAACAAAACAGAAGAAATGTCACATGTTCCGCGTAACACTTTACACACGAAGCATTATTACAGTTCACGAACATCAATAATAAATGTCCAATTTCAGAAATAAATAATTTCTGAATAATTTCTGTTAAGTTAACAAAGAAGGTAAGTATGATATTACTTTAGAGTTTTGTTTAGAATCAATTTCAGTTGTACTTCCTTTTTTTCTTCTTCTCTTTTTTTTAATCGAAAGAAAATTGTTTAAAAGCTTAGGTATTTCTTTATCTTAATTTAACTAGTTAAATAAATAGTTAAATTAAAATTTTTTTTTGTATTAAAGGGTTACTGCTGTTGGTTATTAGAAGAACATCTACAACAGCATTGAATTTAATTTGAGATTCTTAACAAATTACTTTTCTAATCGTTTGTCAATAAATAAATAATTATACTTCTCAATTCATTAAATCGAAAAAACAAGTAAAGATTTGAAAACGTTAAACTCGGATAAAAATCTCTTAATTAGAAATTAATTCGTGATTGATTGATTGATGATTAGGTTAAGACGAGATAGCAGATTTGCTACAAAACTCTTAAATTATTATTTGCCGTGAAATAATAATAATCAATGTTTATTCCATCTATTATTAAAAAAAAAAATTTTTATCTATTTTTCATAAGCCTTTGCAGTAATGAAGAATCCACTTTCTGTCAATAAAAGTAAATTTATGATTAGAAAATTTCATAAACTATTCTTTTCAATAATAAAGTGTATTTGTTTTATTTATAGATGTTAATGTAACAACAGTGGAGATTGGTTTAATACCCGTCGCTATCGGCGAAATCTCTTTAAAATTAATGGTAAGATATCAAGATTAATTTTGTCTTAACACAGCATTTCTTGGGAATAATTTAGAAATGACTTCATAATTAATCTTTCAATAATCGAAGTGTGTTTTATTATTCACAACATATTAATATAAATGGCAATTTACCATAACCTAAAATTTTTAAATAATGTTTCAAGATCTTGAATTTCAAAGTTTGAAATTATTGTTATCGATTATGCGGAAAAAATTTCATTACTGTAGCGAAGCTTCAAAAGTACAAAGAATTTTAATTTGATAAATAGAGCAACTCAGAGAATTCAAATTTTTAAAAATTACGTTTAATGAAAAATATGAAATTTTACTTCCTAAGGTTAATAATGAAGAAAGACAAAACTTAAAGAAATTTTGCCTCTACGAAATTTATCTCTAGGAAATATATAAATATATCACGAATTTAAATAAGATTACTAATGGACCACTTGAGGATAGGCGGGGCTTCGTAGTTCCAAAATATCCCACCAGTCTACTTTTTGGTATTTTTGATACCGGGAATCCAGAACAGCTGTTTCAGAGTTCCTACTCTTCATCAGCTGGATTCGCCCAGTATCTGACAGTCAGCGATTCCAAGAAACATATAACAAAAGCAAAGATGAACAAGAAAATGGCCCTTCGTAACTAAAAACAACAATATATAAAATAAGAATAAAAAAGGGCAAAAATTTTAATCCCCGCTAGACTTAGCTAAGCTTAGGATGGATTAAATTGTAAAAGGAATACATTTAACAACAATTTTAACGTGCGGACAAATGGATAAAATAAAAAGTATACTCGCACATAAGTAATAAAAAAAGGAATCACTGATCTGTTTTTGGTATTTTTGATGCCGGGAATCCAGAACAGCTGTTTCAGAGTTCCTACT
>JAFIDM010000005.1:6660109-6682928 GCA_023159025.1 Thereuonema tuberculata
AAACATATAATAAAAAAGCAAAGATGAACAAGAAAATGGCCCTTCGTTTTCGTAACTAAAAACAACAATATATAAAATAATTAAAGAGATTAAAATTTTTGCCCTTTTTTATTCTTATTGTACTTACAATATATATATACTTGTTCATAAAAAAACTTTATTAACATGAAAAATATACATGGGCTCTGAAGAACAAACACCGCTAGTTTTAAGTATGCAATGATAATTTTAAGAAAGTAATTAACATCAAAATAAACTATTGTGCATATACCTTATTTCGTGAAGGTGTATCTAATTCCGTGAATATGTATACCTTACTTCGTGACTGTCACTTTTCAGATGATGAAGTGTTTATTCACTATCTCTGTCGCTTTGTACTTCTCCGGCACACTCGTTATACATAAAACAGTAGGTGGGTTTTTTGGAATCCACGGATTGGTAGTTTTCATGATACCATTTTAGGCAAAAACAGCACTGAATCCAGGAACTTTTATTTTTTTAGAAACTTCTCAAAACGAAATCAACATCAAGTTAGCTTATACAAGCATAGAAATATCTTCTCGACAATCTTTCTTTGTGAAAATGTTCAAGATAAAATTGACATTTCAATTAAACGAAAAAAACTTCAAAAGTCAGAAGTAGTGTTGATTGAACGTACAGTTTAACACTTATTAAAATTGAAGAAGATGTTTGCTAGCAAAACGTATTCTTAACAAAACGAATAGGAATCAAACAGTCACTTACGCACATCATTACTCTTGCAATACACCATGGGATCCCACGTTTGAATTAAGGCATCCAATTCACACACGGATACTCATTATACGGGTATAGTCGTAGGACGGATTAAAACACTTCACTGTAAGGATTCACTGTAGCACTCTTAAAATACATATCACTGGCGCTTATCGCAGTTCATGGATTCTGATGCGGTGGTCAAGTCGCGGAGTTGGGTTTGACACTGCTCCGCAGGGCAGTTCGGCGTCCAGCAAAGCACTACAATCGCTGCCTTCCCAGCAATTGTTACGGGTTTTGTACGGCTCCGTCGTGTCCACGAAGTTTGCAAAACCATTAGTTCCCGCCGCAAACGTGCTGGGGTGTTTCGGCAGTTGAAGACACACCTACACGATCAGTATTTCACATCCGTCACTGTACCTCTTCTGTGTCACCTTCGTAATCATTATTCATAATGAAAAAGCAGAAATTAAAACGAAAGGGTAAAAATAAAAGTAGCAGAAATAAGTGTGGAGACTACTTCTTATTCAACTTTTCGGCTCAGTGATTCCGATACCAACTAATTATTTTACATGAAAAAATTGAAAAGAATAACTGATTACGTCACCAAAACACACAAAAATTAACCAATAACGTGACAGGCGACTAAAAGACGGGTAAGCCACGAAGGGAGAAGTGATTGACAGGCCAAAGACAATGTAGACGAAAGCAAAAGGAAGCTCTCAAATAAACAGAGTAGCAAAAGAGAAACAAGAGGGCAACAGGTCAACAAAAGGAAACGAAAAGCACGACCACCAAAGAAAAGATAAACACGAATGATTGCAAAAGGAATTCGCAAAAATTAAAAATAAGAGTAAAACAGTAAGAAAGATGGCGGAAAATAAAGAGACTGGAAATGAAAGGCCAAAAATAAACAAAAGACTAAAAAAAAATCGTGACATTGTGTCTACTGAAATAAGAAGTTCAGTTGAGGCTCAGTGTGTCGGTTACTTGACTAGGGATCACAAGTTCCCCGAATCAAGTTTACTGCCGGACAACTTCTTTTTGTTTCTTTTCTTATTTGAACTATCTTTTCTTTTATGATAATGCAGTTTCTTTTACTTTTTTATTCTATCTTTTCTTTTATGTTAATGCAGTTTCTTTTACTTTTTTAATCTACTTTTTCAGTTCTTTTAATTTTTAATTCTCTCTCTTTTTTTTTTTAACCTTTTTCTTTTTTTTACCCTCCTTTATGCTTCTGCTTCTTTATTTTTATTTCGTTTGTTTGTTCCTTCGACAGAAATGAAAATACAATTAAAATTATATAAATATCTACAAGTAAGATTTAACATGCCACAATATAATATAAAAACATAAAGAAATGACACAGAACTGAAAAATATCTGAGCTTTCATCGGTAAGGGTCTACGACGGCCGTTTCGTATTTTTTGTGGACTCTTTAGCCCGACCCACTCAGCAGATGAAATACTCACGTAGTGCTAAAGTGATAGGGGAAACCAAACTCAACTGTGATCCCCTCCAAAAGAAAACAAAATTTAAAAAAAAAAAACAAAAAAAAAAAAACAGAGTAGACTTAATTTTAAATCCTGGCCTGCGGAACCGTTAGGCGGCAAAAGAATTGGAATATAAAGAACCAAGGCTGATCCCAACCTGGTTTAATATAAACAAAAGATTTATTAGGCCAAAAGTTAATACAAAAGCATAAAGAAATGACAAAGAAAATGGAAAATACAATATATGAGCAATCATCAGGGTGAGTCTGGGACCGCCGTTTCGTTCTTTTTTGTGGACTCGACTCCCAACACAAAAGTGCAATAAGTTATATTTTTGTGACTATACATCTTGTTTCCTCTTCTTTTGCTGTCCCATGTTTGTTATTTACTCTATCAACACCTTTCGGCAATAATTAAATTCTGGAGTACTTAACAATTTAAAACCGAAATTCAGAAACATTTTTTTAAGAAAACTTCTCTTTTAATTGGCTGTCTTTATATTATTGAACTAGAATTTGATGAACCAATAATAAATTTTGTTCTTTTACATGTAGAGCTTTGAGGTACAATTAATCATTTACTATATCTGGCAAGACTGCAGGATTAAATTGTCTAGTAATATTTCGGAGCTGGTTCGTTCCAAGAAATTCATCAATAAGTTATGGATGCCCGAAATAACATTTCATAACTGCTTGCGATGCCAACGTATTGAATACGACAATGAAAAGGATTATTTTATAATAGATGATTCAGAATTTTACATTGATCTATTGTAAGTAATAATTGTTCAAATAATAAGATTTGATACTAGTAAATATTCAAAAAAATTCATTGTATTACCTCAGTATTTGGCACTTTTTGGCATCATTTTGGCACAAATGTACCCTGCTTCACTCTCTTTCCTTTGCAGATCGATTTCCAATCTTCGTTTAAAATAGAGATATGTCTTACTTTTAACACTGCTACGACTATGCTCATTTTCCACATAATAACATTCGGTACATATGGTTTTCTCTTTTCTCTAAATGGAAGAACAAAAGAAAGATAAGAAAAAGAAGAAGATATAGTAACTGCAGCTACTGTTCTTTGTTTAACGCTTAAAGGTCTTCACGAAGCATTTTAACACATCAAAAAGGACATTGAAATTTTCGAGTCATAACTTTTGGCGATAAGATAATCATCAAATGTGCTAAAAAATTAAAAATGATTTTGCCTACTATCAAGAAATTTATAAAGAAACGAAAACCCTATTGGAAGCAAGCCACTATTACATGTTCTCTTCAGAAGGATAATGAGAATAGTTCTGTCTCTTAGCCTCATGCACAGAAGGCGGATTCCCAGTTGAGAAGTTCTTTCTACGAGTTTTTCGCAGTTGGTAAATCGCTGCGATTAGCGTTGTCAAACTGTGCTGATACATTTGCTACTGTACGATTGCAGACAGTGAGTGTCGTTATCATCGGGTTTTGGAAATTGCATTAAAATTGTTGTTCTATAATTATTTTTTCTTATCATAAAAATGAGTGTTTTTTTAAAAAGCCAGAGTCAATTTTGTTCAAATTTTTTTTAAATTGTTTAATTCTCTTATTTCTAAAATGATCCATTAAGATTTTTCATGATAAACTTTTTTTTTCTGCTTATATATTTTTTCTATAACTAGAAATTGACATATAGAGATTGAAAAAAAGATTAAATAAATTATTTTCTTTTAATACTCATATTATTTTAAAATTAGCCCAGTTTACTTATCGAGATTTAATAATTTAAACTGCTGTAGCACATCACATAGCTAGGTGCACTGCCAAATACTTGTTACCTTTTTTTTTTAATCCCTAGCTGTCGATCTTTACATTATTTAGTCTTTGTGCTGGACTACCTGCACAACTTCAGTCATGCTTAGCGATTACTCGCTGCAAGTGGATACAAATCGCAGCGACTAACTCACTCAAAAAATCTGAACTTTCAAGTCTTCTCGAAGCGAATTTTTCACTCTCTTAGCGAGGGGGCGAGCAGTGATTTCCTCAGTCTGACAAAGAAATTTACTTAGTGTGACTGAGGCTTTAGGCTTAGGCTTAAGCTTTAAAACCTCAGTCACACTAGGAGAATTACTCGTCGTGAGTTCTAGCTGCAAGTTTTCGCTGTTGTTAAATCACTGCGATTTACGAACACAAAGTAAAGAATGATGATATCCATGTTATTTTCGCTTATTACTGACAATACGAAACGAAGTCACCAAATTCCCCATAGCATTTAGGCAAGAACTACATACTCTATTGGTTCAAGAAGTTCAAAGCATCTAGTTTGTCTTGGACTTGAGTCAAATTATAAAAATAATTCTGCTAGGATTTTAGCTTGTACAAAGACAGTTAATGAAGCGCTATCAAAACATAGTCTTCCTATTGTGCAAAGTCAAGCGAAGACGATCAAGAAATTTTAATATTTTGTTTTTGCAGGATCTTTGTACTTTCTAAACTTGGCTTCAACTGACTTCTATCATTTTGACTAGCCTTCAGTTGAACTGACTAATTCTTGAAACCCTGTCGTAATTCTTAACAAAAATTCTGTTCTTTATGTTTGGCAATTTTGTATAGATATGGATTGGTTTTCGTTTCATTGAGTTCTAAAAATATTTAATCTGAGATAGTTTAAAATTCTCAAAGTAAAAACAAGAGTGGAACCTCCAAGATTAAAAGCAAGAAATAAAAAACACATTAAAAAGAAAAGAATAGAAAACCATGTGCCAGACTCCGCTGGCAACAAATGGATTTTCTGTAGGCATCAAATTAATCGCCTAAAAATATTAAACACATTAAAAACACTCTCCTTTTAATGTGTTTAAAATTCTCATTCTTGTAAATTTGAGATTACATCATTTACCAAAAAGTAAATCATTAATTCCAAAACAGAGACAGCACTTTGTTTAACAACTCTGAACTTCCTTTACAGAAAATATTGCCGAAAAATTCGTAAAACCACAGACACTGATGGCAAATTAAAAGTGAGGCCTATAATCAACTGTCGAGAAACTATTATACAATCACTCTGTAATACACACTGCTGGCTGTTAAAAAGTATAACACTTCGAAAGAATTAAGAGCTATCAAAGCCATATTTATTTTATATGGCTTTAATATGGTTCGAGGGTGAAATGATTACAATTACAACTCGATGAGACTTGCAGAAATGTGTACCTTGTAAAGAAATCTGTACCATGGGTAGCCAACATGGTCCCCAATAACGTCTGGTACACAATGCGGCACAGATAGAAAGATAAGCTGGAAGTGAATACGAAGAACGTCAGTCCAAAAAGTTTCTATATGATGTCACAGATAATCTGCTGTAGCCGCGAGTGGTCTGTGGTGTTCCAGTGGTTGTGCGATAATGAATGACACGTGTCGAATAGGCGACAGATCCGGTAAACGCGGGGGACACGGAAAAACTTAAACATGGTGGCCATCTAGGTATTATTGAACGTTGTGTTCCACGTGCGGTCGCGCATTATCCTGTTGGTAGGTGGCCCTAAACTGGCCCTGACGATCAGGAACAACAAGCTCCAACATCTCAGAGATGTAACAGTGCTTCGTTTCCTCAAAATAAGAAATTTTAAACTTTTAATAATTAAATTTAACGATTTCTAGTTCTATTGAATGTTTCAATAATGAAATATATAAAATTAATGATATTTTGTTAGTTAATAATTACCCGCAACAATTTATTAATGTTAACATAGCATATTTCATTGATAGAATATATAACCCAAAAGCAAAGGACCGTTTCCCGTTATAGAATGTGTCGGTTCCATTTAATCCAATTTCTTTCCCAGTAATAACAAAAATTTTGCGTAAGTTCGATATTACAATCATATCTGCTGTACAGATGACAATTACAAACTATATCAATAAATGTGATTCTAAGAGGGTGGATAACCCTAGGGGGGTTGTCTATGCAGTGCCGTGCATCAATGCCACCTGCCGGTACATCGGCGAAACGCGGCAAGCATTAAAGAAACGCATTTCTCAGCATAAAAGTGCTGTTCGCAACAAGGACCGAAATTACCTTACTTTTTTACATGCTAGGGACATTTTAGATTTCGAAAATCCAATTGTTATTTGTAATGAACTTAATGATTTCCTTCGTAAGTGCAAGGAGTCATTTCATATACTTACTGACCCCTTTTGTTACAATGATATATTATCCGTTCGAGCTATATCGCACTATGGGTTCGCTAGAAATTCGGAATTATAAAGAAGTTTTTTGTAAGGGAAAAAAAAAAAAAAATTCTTTATTTTTCTGCCTTTTTTCCTTTCTTTTTTGATTCCAATTTTTAGTTTATTTAGTTAATTTTGGAATTTGCTTCATATATAATGCTATGTTTAAAAAAAAAAGTTATAATCAGTTTCTTTTGATGTAACATTATTGCTCATAGAAATTTTGTAAGTTTTTCCATTAGGAGTAAAGGTATCACCCCTCAAGCGAAATGGAAATGGACTGGAGGTGGCTGCTGAGACTTCAACCAAATCCTGTTATTGGACCCATCCTCCATGTGGATTTGACCATGATCCTTTTAGCTTTTTGTTCCCCTTATAATTGTCATTTTAATTTGTAAATTTATTTGCTTGAATACGAACTGCAAGACGGTTGGAAGGCTTGCAATTTTTAATATTTGAATATATCATGAGTTTTAACCTAATGTGTTGGCCTTATTATTTTGCTGTTAAATTTAATTTATTTTACTTAATATTTATTTGTTGTATTTTATTTTTGTTTTAGACGTACTGAGAAGGTAAATTGCAAGTATTATTTGAGCGCTTATCCAATGGAAATCCAACATTGCTCAGTAAAAGTCATATTAGGTAAAAAAAAAAAAATTACATTTTCATTAACAAATAGAAACAAGCTTTTTTATTAATGGAGTTAATATTTGAAAGAAAAAAAAGTTAATTCAATATTATGCAGTTGTACTTCGAAAGCAAAATTAAAAAATAAATTAAAATTTTAAATAAATTAAAAAATAAATTTCTATACCTCACAATATCGTTTTGAATTGCACTGATTGATACTTACGTTTTATTAAGGAGAATTGATAGAAATGCAAGTAAACAAGATACTTATTTGAAAAAAATTGATGATATGACTAAATTATTAAAGAAAAATGATTACTCTGAAAAGTCATTAAGAAACAAATTAATGATTATAATACTTTTAAAATAAAAGAGATTGGAAAATTTACAAATAAAGTTTTTATTCCTTATATTAATGATAACAGCATGGTTTTGAGGAATATTTGTAGGTCTTTTAATATAGATGTTGGTTTCAGATACCAGTACAAAATTAAAAAGTAAATAAAAGGGAAGGGCAATATGAAATGGGAATACTATATAAGGTGGATTGTAGAACGTGTGGGGAATTTTATGTAGGGGAGACTAAAAGAACTATGTCAGAGCGCATGTCTGAGCACGGTAATGCCTTAAAAAATGCCAATAGGGACGTGTCAGATATAGCAGTACATTGTATCAAAAAGGGACATGTTATGAAGGATTATATCAAAATCTTATATAAGGAAACAGATTTAGGTCTTAGAAAGATATTAGAAAGTTGCATAATAAAATGTACGAGAGGATGTAATTTTAATAGATATGAAGGTGCTAAAGTAGACCCTTCTACGATTATGTTAGTAAAGGATTTAATTAAAAAAGATTTAAAAAAGTCGTAAATATTGACGAATTTCATTATTGAAATGTTTTTTTGATTATTGAATTGTTGGTTAAATTAATTGATTCAAAATATGTGAGTTATCTTATTGTAAACAAGAATTGATTTATCTAATGTGTTATTATGTTGTCAGTTTATTTGGATTTATTGTTAAATATTTTTTTTTCAAAAATTGTGAAGTAATGAAAGAGCATACTTAATATTTCATATTATAAAAACAATTGTGAATTGTTTCAACGTGTTTTCATGTTTATTACTATTTTGTATTTTTGGTTATTCCAAAGAATTATGTTATTGTTCATTTCGCTTGAAGAAGGGATGGCATTAATATTATCATACCGAAAATTCGCACAGTTTTTTGAATAAACTATTTCAATACTACGTGTTATGGAGATATGGTGTTTTTTTGTTTAATATAGTAAGATGAAAAGGAAGAAGTTGAAAGAAGAATTTGGAAATTTTGTAAATAAACTAATTGTAAAAATGAAAGTTATATGATACCTTCCACTGCTTGGATCTGCAAGGTAAAGAAATACAGTAAAACCTCGCTAAGTCGTCACCCAGATAAGTCGTCACTCCGTTTAAGTCGTCGTTTTCCTTAGGTCCCGACAAGGTCTCATACACAATAATGTAAAATAACCCTCCTTTACCAGTCACCAAATTTAATTCTACTCCTGATAACTCGTCACCCTAAAAATGGCCAAAAGCATCTTTCTTCTCCATTTTGCATGCCATCGTGTTGTCTTTTCAGCCCCGCCCCTTCACTTTAAGAAGCCTTTATGAGGAATTTTCGACCATGCCTGTCACTTCATTCCTTTCCTACCCCTTCGGAAGAATTGGGTTCTTGGAATCTAGCTGCTAATCACTCAAAGCACACTTCTCGCTGCGACTCGGCTACACTCTGTCGAGTGTAGACATTTTTCTTGACCGCTCCTGAGTGTGACTTCATTTCATAGCGAGTTAGCCCCGCTGTAAGGGCTATTTTTTTCTCTTGCAATTTCGTCGTTCGATTACGTCTTTAACATGCAAGGGAAACGAAAACTTACCTCCTTATCTTTTAAAGAAAAAAAACACTTAATTGCACTTTTTGAAAAATCAAATATTTCGAAAACAGCTTTTGCCGAAGAACATCATATTACCAGGACTACAGTAAGCGATATTCTATCATCGAAACAAGTAATTGAAGAAGCTGATTGTTAAGACAAAAGAAAGAGAATGAGGAAATCGAAGTTGGACGAGATTGAGGAGGTTATAGTTCGATGGCTAAAATACGCCTGATTGCAAAATGTGCCGTTTTTGTCATGATTCTCAAAGAAAAAGCCATGGAAATTGCTAAGGAGTTGAACATTGAAGATTTCGGCGGCAGCAATGGTTGGCTAGAACGTTTCAAAGACAGACATTGCCTTTCTTTTAAAACGATTAAAATGTGGTAACTATAAAAAGTGTGGATTTTTTTTTATTATTTTCCACTCATTCGTTTGCAAGAATTGATTTCTGAAAATCTTGTTTTTCTCACCGAATCCTACAGCAATTCATGAAATACTGTATTTCAGTGGGTTTTTTTTTAAAAACAAATTCCCACTCCGCCTAAGTCGTCCCTCCGCTTAAGTCGTCAAAAATGTTTAGTCCCTTGAGAGACGACTTAATGAGGTTTTACTGTATAATTCAAATTACAAAAAATAATAACATAATAATTATTCATAATATAAAATGGGAGGTACTATAAAGTCCCTAACACTGCGGCCTCAAAAGGCCTATTGTGTATCCCAATGTTCTTAATTCTGCCTAAGACCTAGGATTTTACCAATCTGTAGTGTTTTATGCAGGGGTATTGTCACATAGTTTGAGGGATTGGGAAAACCCATACCTATCAACTTGTGTCTAGTGCTCGCAAGCGCTTCACACACATAGTATGTGTGCTGCTGTTTCATCAGCTTTTCCACATCGTCTGCAAGTAGGATTTGAAACTATTTTTATATTAAAAAGGTGTTTCATTAAGTGACAGTGACCTGTAAAGAGTCCTGTCAAGATTCTAGTCTGGTTCTTATTTAAGCTAATAAGTTCCCTGGCTCTTTTCCTTAAAGGCTCTTTAATAAAGAGCTTTGAGTGTTTCTGCCCTGGAATATTACTCCAATAGGTCTTTTGCTGTCTCCTTGCCCAGTCCCGAATTGCAGTTTTAGTGGTTTCAATAGAGATCCCACAGACTAGTTCAGGTCCAATGAACAAGGTTTCAGCTCCTTTTTTTGCTAGCTTGTCTGCTAGTTCATTACCTTCAATCCCTTTATGTCCTGGCACCCATATTAGGTTAACCCAATTATGTTAAGCAATACTATTAAGGGTTTGTTTACATTTCCATACTAATTTAGAATTGGTTTTGGGAGAATTCAGGGCTTTAAGAGCTGCCCGACTATCTGTAAATATATAGATATTTCTATTTCTATATTTACGTCTTATATTTTCATAGGCACATTGTAAAATGGCATATGTTTCCGCTTGGAATACTGTTGAGTAGATCACTAGGCTTAGGCTTATGTCCATCCTTGGTTTCATTCCTCGGATTCCAGCTCCGGTCTTCCCATTATGTTTAGAACCATCTGTAAACCAGATTATTCCATTGACATTGGTGGGTTTGTTGTCATTATTCCATTCATCTTGGCAAAGAATGATAATGCGATAAAGTTTTGTAAAAGATATTCTAGGTATCATTTTATCAGAATTCATTTGTAAGAATGGTTCTGTAGAAATGTCCCTAGTTAGGACTGCATATCCCACATTACAATAATGTGGTTTCCACAGATTATTAATTTTAAGTCTATGTATGGTCGCTCTTGCCTCTGCTTCAAGTGCCAAGTGAAGAGGGGGTAGATCAAGAAGGACCTCCATACTGGCAGTAGGGGTTGTTCTCATAGCCCCAGTAATGCCCATACATGCTAGTCTTTGTAAGGTGTTCAGTTTGTACCTGGTTGTAATCAGTTTACCTTTAGTCCACCAAACTATGGCTGCATATAATATAATGGGTTTAATAACCATTGTGTAAATCCAATAGATTACACTAGGTTTTAATCCCCATGTTTTTCCAATAGCATTTCTGCATGACCAGAAGGCCATGTATGCTTTATTGATAGTTTTATTTATATGGGAATTCCAGTTTAGTTTTGAATCTAGGGTAATGCCCAGATATTTAACTTCCTTGGATAATTTAATGTTCTTGTTAAATAGGATAGGTTCTGTAAGACCTGCCAAATTCCTTTTCTTTGTGAAAGGGACAAGAATCGTTTTATTGGGATTTACTGATAATTTAATATTATCACACCAATTTTCTACAGTACTTAGTGCATTTTGCATAAGACTTGAAATCACGTTAGGAAATTTACCCCTTACAATGATCACAATGTCGTCCGCAAATCCCTGAGTATAAAAACCTTTCTTTATTAGTCCCTTAATAAGCTCGTCAACCACCAGGCTCCACAGGAGAGGTGAAAGAACCCCTCCCTGCGGACAGCCCCTGGTCACCGAAACCCTTAAGGTATCTTCATAAATGGAAGTATGAATAGTTCTGTTTTTCAACATAGCATTTATCCAACCACACGTGGTCGGGTCAATACCATGTTTTTGTGCTGCCCTATCTATAGAAAGGAAGGATGTATTATCTAATGCTCCTTCAATGTCAAGAAAAGCTGCAAGAGCTATTTCTTTATTTTCAAGTGTGGTTTCGACAATAGAGACAAGGCTATGAAGAGCCGCCTCAGTTGATTTCCCAACTTGATAGGCATATTGGTTTGGGTGTATTGAATAAGTCCTAAGTACACCCTCCCCAATATGTTTATCAATTAGCTTTTCCATAGTTTTCAGAAGATGTTAAGCTAATTGGCTGAAAGCTTTGGCATCGACATAAGAAGATCGACCCGGCTTAGGAATAAACACAACCTTGACTGGTCTCAATTGAGATGGAATATAACCCAGTGCTAGGCTTGCTCTAAAAATATTACAAAGAGGTGTAGCTAGAAAGCTTATTCCTTTTTGTATAAGGGCTGGAAAGATCTGATCTAATCCAGCTGATTTATAAGGTTTGAAAGTAGATACTGCCCATTCTACCTTTGATCGATTTAGGGCCAGTCGCGCAGTCTGCCAATTTTCCTTGGGTGCTCTGAAATGAGACCCCAACTTTAAATTTAGCGAGTTTGCGTTTCCGTCCCGATCGATCTCGATAGAATCTGGGAAATGTACACTGGTTAGAACCTTAAGTGTTTCTTCCCATTGGTAGTATAACTTCCATCTTTTTGTAACAAAGTCCCTAATCTAAGATTAGGTTCCTTTGTTAAAATTTTATAGAGTATAGAATTGTTAGGAACATCAGAGATTTCCTCACAGTACTTCCTCCATGATTTACGTTTAGCTTTTCTCAAAGCTCTATTATATTCAGTGAGTGATTGTTTATAAACATCCCATTCACCGTTTCTCTTAGCTGTATTAAACAGCCTTCTAGTGCGTGTTCTGAGATTTGTCAGCTCTTGATCCCACCAAGAAACTCGTCTAGGTAGTCTGAGCTTTATCTCAGGACAGTTCGCATTATATGAAGAGATAATAGAATGTTGTATATAATCAACAGTTATCTCTATATCTTCAACAGATTTAATCCGTTGTGGGCAATACCTAATACTATTTTTAAGGTCATCTTTATAAGATTCCCAGTTAGTATTTTTAGGATTTCTGTAGAGATTAGTTATAGAATAACTTGATTCTAAGGTAAAGCTAATGTATTTATGATCTGAAAAGGTCATCTCATTAGATACATGCTAATTTTCCACTTTGGTACTAATAAAAGGAGTACCTAGGGTAATGTCGATAACTTCCTCTCTAATTTTATTAAAAAACGTAGGAGTGTTACCATTATTAAGAATTTGTAAATCTGAAGTGATTATAAATTCTATTAGTTTTTTACCTCTGATATTAATGTCTTTACTCCCCCATATAATGTGGTGTGCGTTGGCATCAATACCAGTGATGAGTTCTTCCTTTTTATCCTTCACCATGTTAACAAGTTTAACAAACTCCTCAGCAGGTGGAGGTTCAGGTGAATCATAAGGAAAGTATGCTGAGGTAATTATAACATCCCTCTGTTTTTCCTTATCGTTAAACTTAACTTTAATTGCTACCAAATCAGTGGTGCAATATTCAGTTAGAGTAAAATACTTAATATTCTTTTTAATAAATATACAAGTACGTGGTTTATTGTTAGAACATGCAATGATAGTTCCCCCAATATTTCCTAATCCTCTAACCTTATCCTTGTAACACCAAGATTCCTGGATGAGGACGATATCTACAGCTTCTTCTAAGATGAATTTGCAAAGTGTAGCGGTTGCTGCCTTGCTGTGCTGTATATTTACTTGAATAATCTTCATAGTTTAGAAATACCCTTGAGTTTCAATACCGTTCGAGTTCCTCTGAGGGTCCTCGACCGTGGGGTTTTTTCCTTTTGTAATTTTCAAGATTTTTATTTAATTGGGGAAAAAAGCAGTCGCCAGGCACATATCCCCATATTTGCCCGGAAGGCACTGCTTTAGGCAGTTTAAATACTGTGGGTATCGCCAGGCAACCAACAGGGATCGTTCGTGACACTATTTTACCCTGTAGTGCCATACATCCATCGGCACGATACCTTACACCTTAGATTCGGAGACCAGAGCCTCGTTAGCCATCTATAGTAATCTATCTAGAACTATCACTAGTCTATCTAGAGCCTATGATGTTGCCCGCCACTCACGACGAGGACGTGAGGTTGACTTTTTGAGTGGCCAAAAAATAATAAAATGCCATTGTTCAAATCATAAAATAAAAGTTATGAAATTTATTTTTTATTTTTTTTTTATTTTTACTATTGTAATGTCTATTTTTTTTCTTTCAATGTTGGCATGATTTCGATATTCGATTCGTTTTGGAATTAGCTACAAATTTTAAAAATAAATAAAATAAAGACACATTAACACAGATTAATTATGTAATTCGAATGTTTAGGTGCAAAATTCAAAATCGACACAAAATGAATGGTTAGTGAATGACAACATCGAGTGATCCTTTTTCCTTAAATCAGCTGATGTTTGAGGTCGATTGTCTATTGACATCGTTGTCGAAATAATGTTATTGTTAAAAACATTAAGACAACAGATGAAAAATAAAAATTATTCATCAAACACTAAATTAACGATGAAACGAATGAAAACAAGGGTTGGATCGAAATACACGTGCGCAATTCAATGTTTCCGCCACCATTGCTACCCCTGGAATCTTCATAGGCAAAGACAGCTTGTTTTCACTGAAATAGAAATTTCTGAGCTTCATACTTCCGGCGCTAGTTATACTGCAGGTGAAGAGACTTCTTATTGAATATATTCTTTGGCTCTGTGTTTTCTCATTCCCAACGATGTCTAATTAGCTATCTGGATGTACTTGTTAGGCAGCATTTTTTAATTTTAAGTATTCTTTTAATTTAGTATGAGGCTAATTTTTAAAAATTTTAAATTCTAGTCCGCATGTACATGTACATGATTTTAATTGTATTTAATTCAACGTTGCCTAAGTTCAACATAGTTTTATCCCTCCATTGTCTTTGATTTCCATCTTTGTTGATTACAAAAATCTACATAAGATTTTGAGAAAGAAGATCAATGAAACTAACCCGGTACATCGCGGAAAGTAGCTCTTTTTTGGGAGATGAATGTCCACATGGAATACTTCAAAAGTATATAACGATTGGTGGACGAGGCAACATTCGAGGGTTTTCGAGATGTTTGACATTGTTTTCATTGATTGTTTTCAAGTATTACGTATCACGTTTCTAAATAACCGTTAAGGGTAGGTTGTAGCAAGAATTTTTATAAATAAAAATAAAACTGTCCACCTACCGTTCATCAAATCCGAGTGTCTCAATAAATTTTCACTCTACCGTTTGCTGGTGCGGCTAGCCTTTTTTTGTGGCTAAAAAATCCGTGACATCCGCCATGACTAGCCTTCAAAAGCCCACAGTCAAGTATCTTACTACTCGACTAACGAATTCAAAATAACGAAATAAAATTAATTGTTCCTTTGCAGAATTAAACCCCGGGTCCCGATTCGGATGCATAAACATTACGCCACATCAACACTTCTTCGAATTCGTTCAACAGGAAGTTATTAAGCTAGTTCTTCAAAATCAATGAAAGCAATGTCAAATATCTCAAAATCAGAATGTTGATTCGTATAGATACACATGTTTCTGAAGTTCTCTATGTGTACTTGCATCTTAAAACGGGCATTGAATTTAGTGAAATGAGGAAATGCTAACTAACTTCTTTTCAGTTAAAAAAATAATTTTTGTTATATTAAACTATTTATATTCAAAGAAAGAATATTCAAAAGGAATGTAAATTACAGTAAGATATTTATTTGCTTTGAAGCTTTTGCTTTGGAATTGAATAACAAATGAATTATCTTTACAGAATATCCAATAGAGGAAGTAAATTTCGAACTTTCAAATTCAACGTTTTCGGAGCGTTTAGGAAGCGATCTCACTCCACAAGAATTTACCATCGAAAAAATTTCGTTTTCTGTGTGCGACAATGTTAAAAAGTATTATACAGGTATTGTATGTGTGAAAAAAAGTTTATTAGTTATACAATATATTTTATCAAATCATATAATGATTGCAAATTTGCACAGAGGATATCAAATTTTACTCTTAGGATATCAGCGCTTTTATAAATGAGGACAACTTAGGTTAACAATTTAGCTTTAAATTCTGCAATTTATCCATTATTAGAAAAGTTTGGAAAATATTTTCAATTAAGACAACTTCTTATTTGAGCTTTATCATCATTATACCGTAGCCATTGTTCAATTGTAAAATATCATTAAATCTAAATTACTCCTTGTTTCTTATCAAAATAGAATTCTATCATAAGATGATCTTCAAAAATTCAAATTTTCTCTTAGCTGGAATATTTTTTGCTAATCCAGGAACTCAGATCTATTCCATTACATTTTTGATATTTCCTCATTCTTTCTCAATTTCCAATTAGTCCAGGCAACGAAGACCAAAAAAGACCGAATAGGGGAAATAATTCGTGTAAAACCCAATTCAGGCACAGTTGTAGGAGAAGGTGTCCTGAACAACATACTAAAAGTACTGATTGGTGGGGATGGAGCTGAGGAGTGGGAAGGGGTTTAAAAGTCCCCTTTCTCAGTTTTTCGCAGAAAAATGTCCATATATTAAATTAATCTACATAAAAGTCTCTACAAAAAAGATCCGTACACTTTTTCGTTGGGATTATACTTAAGGAGATATGGAGGGGGGAAAATGAACAATTTGTAAAAAATTCATGTTTTGTTAAAAATGGCACGTGTATTTCTAAAAATGAAATCCACATCAACTGTCGAATTCCTAATTATCTTCGAAATCCAAACTATCATCATCATTAAAAGCAATGGTCAGACAGTTCTTGTTAACCCTCCAAAGATCTGTCATAGCAAAAAAATAGCGACGAAGATGTGGCAGAGCTGTTGACCTAAGAATTAGCTCTATTCTCTCTGGCTCTGTTCCTCGAGGTTGGAATGCGAAAGGGAAGAAGTCATCCCTCTACGATGTTTTGCCAGTAGAGAACAATATAACTCTCGATCTCACCCAAAGCACCAATGTGGTAGATGGTGGTTTCCTTCTTCACCGCATGAAGTGGAAACCGTCCTCCGACATTTCTTCAATTTCCTATCAGTACATTGCCTACGTACAGAAACATTAATTTCAAAATAGTACGGTGGTTTGTGATGGTTACAGTGATGTCAACAGCTCAAAACTAGCAGAACAGAAGCGAAGAGGGCTGACAAAAACTTTGGTTGACATTAACGGTAATGAAAGCACGACCATCACAGTTCAACAGGAGCAGTTTCTCGCCAAGGAAAGGAACAAAACAAGACTGATCCACTTCCTCACCGAGAAAATGACATCAGTAGGGATTGAAACAACTGTTCCAAATGCTGATGCATGACGCTGATGGCACTATTGTGAGATGTGGGTTGGATAAAGCTGCAGTTCTGTTCAACTGTTGCAATAGTTGGGGAGGATGTGGACTTGATAGTCCTCGTCATAGGATTGGCTCCACCATCTACTAACGTGTTCTTTATGAAGCCAGGCCATGGGAAGGTGGAGACCAAATTGTTTTCAGTGCCACAAGTTCAACAGCTCCCATTCGCCAAGACGATCCTCCTTCTCTACAGCTTCTCCGGATGCGACACTACCTCGGCGATCCATGGGAAGAGCAAAATGGGAATTGCTAAGCTGTTCACAGCTAAACCTGTCCTGACACAACAAATCTCAGACATTTTCACTAATCCCTCAATATTACCTGAGGGTATTGCATAGGCTAGCGAGAAGCTGTTTCTGGCGATTTACCAAGCGCCAGACCAGGAACAAACCTCAACAAACTCCGGTACTGGCTTTTAAGCATCGATGAAGCCGAAATCTGATATGAGCTTCGAAGCAGCACTCGTTCTGTCTATTTATATATCGTTGTCAAATACTGTTTTGTTTTCATTACAAATATCAATCCGAGCATTACAAATATCAAATACTTAAATACGTTGTTTTTATTAATTTCTTACAGCTACAACAATGGCTCGGCAACCCCCTACTACCCACCCAATGGGGTTGAGCCAGGGAACACTGGCATCCTAAAGCCAGTGACAACCAATGATCCTGTGGCATCTGACTCCATTCCGACACCTTATTTTGCAAATGCACGACTGGGTGTAGGTTGCGCTGCGGGTGCCAAAAAGCAGGCATTGCCTGCTTCAGTGTCTGCGGCGTATGCTTCGGCTCGCGCACAAACGGAGCCCCCATCGCAGACACCGTCGATGATGACGATAGTTTCGATTTCGAAGATAATTAGGACTTCGACAATTAATGTGGATTTCACATTGAGGAATATACGTGCCATTTTTAACAATAAAACCAACATTTTTTCCAAATTGTCCATTTTCCCTACTCCATATCTTCTTAAGTGTACATCCCAGCAAAAAAAGTGTATAGGAACTTTTTTTGTAGAGAATTTTATGTAGATTAATTTAGTATATGGCCATTTTTTTGCTATAGGCCGCAGTTTTCGAGTTATTCACGAAAACTGAAAAAGGGACCTTTAAACCCCCTCCCACCTCTTAGCTTCATCCCCACCCATTAGTACTTCAAGTATGTTGTTCAGGACACCTTCTCCTACAACTGTGTCAAAATTGGCTTTTACACGAATTATTTCCCCTAAATAGGACTAAATAACGCGGACTGAGAGTTCCAAATTTCAATTCAAGCCAAGGCTTTCCTTATTTCAGCTCAGAAATTACATTAGACAACTAATTCGTAAGATCCATTCTAAATTTATCTTCAGCAATTAAGATTTTTTTGCTTAAACTTTTATTTTCCTGACTGTAAAAGTCTCTAGCTTTTCGATCAAACTTTTTCACGGTATTCTGAATTTCTTTAGTTATGTTCCCAAATTTTAGAAAACCTTTATGTTAATTCTAATGTAAAAACAAATGTCGTTTATTGTAATCATTATGTAATGCTCTACATTAATTGTTTGAGTCAATGTCTATGTTTTTGTATGTTTTATTTGAAGTTCTCTGTTTAAAATACTTTTTTTGTTGCTCTATAGAACATTCCTGCGTGGCCTTGCATTTTCATCTGAAGAGGCAAGTGAAATTTCATCTCATTGTTACGTACATCCCAAGCCTGTTTCTAGTGATGCTGAGTTGGATTAGCTTTTGGTTAGATCCAACAGCAGCTGCACCTCGTGTTGCTCTTGGCGTCACTACGATGCTAGCTCTAATCACTCAGTTCATTAGCACTCAGCGTGATTTACCATCTGTACCTTATGTGAAAGCTTTGGATGTTTGGATGTTCGGATGTATTGCAACAGTTTTTATGTCACTTGTAGAATTTGCTATATCCAACTTCCTTAACCAAACAAATAGCAATTCAGTCTTTCCTAAATCAAGAATATTGACTGTGAAAGAAATTAATCAGGTAAGATAATTGAATTTTATTAAGTGCATAACTTATTACTAAGTAAAATATGTGCATAGTTTATATCTATAACTCATTTATTGAATAGAATTAGAAAATATTAGATTACTTATTAAAATGCATAAAATAAACAATTACAAACGATCTAAACTTTGTGGCTGAATGCCCCCGAGTTCTGAGAAATCTTTATAGAACAAGGTCATGGAATCGATAAATTTAAGAAGCATCTCTTTGTCAATCTTAAATAATATTAACATTGTTATTTAGAAAGGTAGGCATATCCAACAGGGGTCCCAAGAAAGGTCAAGATGGCCTTGGGGATACGTCTTCTAACGTTTTATTAAGCAAGGACTGGGATGAAATCGGTGCCCAGGCCTTAGCTCGTCTGCCTATACTACTGGTATCCATTCAACAGAGAGATTGGTGGAACACCTGAAGGCGAATTAAGCTTAGAAAATCCCCAAACGTTGAACACCGCTCTTGCAGCTCTCTTTGAAATTTCTTGGCGACGAAGTTTAAAGAATTATTCTTGGCTTTCCTGACCGAAACTCTTTCCCCATGTTTGCTGAGCCAAAGTACTAAATTTCAGCAGATTATTGAATTTAGTAAAATATTGCAATTTAAAATCGTAACTATATTAGCAAAAAATAATAATTACAGATGCAAGTAAATAACTATGTAATAAATGCGAGAGCTCCAGGAGTAAATCATATTTTACTTAATATTATGCAAAAATGTTATACAAGTAAAAAGCTTCGTTTTACTATAGATTATCAGTTGCATATTGTTTTTGATAATATGTTATTTTACTAAATTTATTTATTAATTATTTTATCTTTCTACTTTTATTGCTAAACATGAAAGTTTAAGCAACATATCTCAATTATATTATTAGCAGTAGTAGATTTATTTTTTTGCTTTAATGTTGGTGAATAAAAAAAAATGGAATATTGGATTAAATTATCCGCGCATGCGTCACTTCGAAAGGACGTGCAGACGTGGTTTTACCATTTATGTTTTATCATTCGACAGCGTCAGAGTAATACTTACATGTTGATTGTTTAATAATTTAATAAATGTTCAACAAGAATGAAAAATTAAATTTGTAAAATGTAAAAAAATAATGAAAATGGCTGAATTAAGATGTGCGGCGAGTGGAATAGAAAAGCACATTTCTTGTCTGAAGGAAAGAGAATTCTCAGAGGGGGAACTCCCCTCAAACGAAAGCAGTGGGAGTTGTAATATTATTACTTTAAGGAATAGAAACATTGGTTTAGATCTCAAGAACAAGAAAATGAAAATTTAATGGAGATTCTAAACATAATTGTTAATGAACTTAATATACAGGACTCAAGTGAAACACTGGATGTATTTCATAGATATGGTAGCGTAAAAAAAACAATAAAAGAGAGACAATTACTTTGTATATAATGTATAAGCAAATTAAAAGTTTTCAACAATAATCAAATTTTTAATGGAAATAATTTCAATCAAATATACAATATTTGAAAGAGAATTTAACACAATGTATGAGAAACCTATTTTGGAATATGAAAGACAAGGGATAGAAATTTGTATGGATGAAGAATGGTAAATTATTATTAGGAAAAAATGAAAGCACTAAAAAAATCCAAATTCAAAATCAGGAAGAAATAAACAAGATGTAACATTAAATAATGAATACAAGATGGATAAAAATGACACAAAAAATTGAATTAACCATTTTAAAAATAATAGAAAAAAATTGATGATATGGTTCCAAATATTAGATATAAAAATGTCTTATTCTTAAACATAAAAAGTCTAAAATCGAATTTCTTATATGTAATGGGAAAAATTCCTTTTAAAATATCATACATCGATATTATAATTCTGATTGAGGTTATTATTAAATAAGAGGATTTTTTTGTTTATTATTTTTAAATCTATCGATTTAAAAAATCTTATAAATTAGGATGTAATTCCATTGGCGGTGGCCACCAGATATATCCCTGCCTTTCTGAGTCTTTTTATCGGGGAAGGCGGATTAGGCTGATGAGTCCCAATAAGGATGAAACTGTAACGCCTCGCCTTGGGTTCGAAGGCGCACATGTAAAATGAACGGTCGAGGGAGAGTTTGCGCAGTGGAATCCTTGATCTAAATAATTAAGATCTTGTGCTGGGCCCTTTTCACTTTAGAAATTAACCTTAGAAATCAAGAAGGATTAGATAGGGGCAACTGCGCTTCCCTGCGTCTCAAGTAGGGAGGGGTTTGTTTGTAAACAGAGAGACCCCCACTCAGGCTCGCCCGTTGTCTACGCGGCCTTGCCCGAGGCACCTAAGTCTCAGCGCGGATTCCCCCTCAATGTCGCTCAGTAGAACGATTGTCACCCAAGTGAATAAGTGTAAATAGAAAGGGGCGTATCAACTAATTCAGAAAATAAGTACGATGGATTTAATAAAGGATTATATACTTATATTTACAAGGGATTGAGTACAGAGAGAAAAAATAATGAAAGAGATAAATACATAAGGTTTGCGTCTTACCCCGGCGCTGTCAAGCTAAGCTAGTGATACACAAAATGAATACAAGATTTTCACAAATGAATATCCTGAACTAAACGAAAGTCACTTAATGTAGCCACCTTCTTAGGCACTATCACAGTTCACATGAGTTCGTTTGGTTCATTACAGTCCTGGATGACGAAGATGAGGATATGAGTCCCGAAGCTCAGTCTGTGCTCTTGCTCACTCGAAGGGCACCCCTGCCGGGCGCAGGTAAATTGGGTGGAATCGCCGGTCTCACCTTTGCAGCGGATTCTCTCGATGATGCAGAGCCGTGGATTGGAGGAACGTTCACAGACGCGACCAGAGTCCATCGGGTTTGCTATCTTGAAGATTTGTAGGTCTCTACTCTCCCTTAGCTATACGAATCCCGAAGATCTAGAAGAACGCTCATCTTTTCAGGCGCATCAGAATCCTTGGGTCACGTGCATAGGGCTAAGCGGTTCCTTGGGGATGGAGACGAAACGTCTTTTGTCAACTTAATAGTCTGCTTATCATTCTCGGGCGGTGGGCATTCGCAAAGCGGCGGAAATATGGCTGTCCGCCGCCTTTTATCGGAGTGGGTTTCACCCACCTTCCAAAGCGCCGCTCGGCCCACTCTGTGTATTGTTTTACGTTCCTGCGGAGTCCAGTTCCCTTGGAGTGACGTCACACAGCAGAGACATCTGTTAGCCGGCTGCAAGGTGGAGAGAAGACAAAAGAAGGATACAAAAGAAGCAATAAAACAAAGACAAAGGGAAGGTAAGATGGATGCCAGATGGAGAAAGCATCTGGCCGACAACTGATTTTGATAGACAAAGAGACAGTGAGATGGAGTATTGGGGAAATAAAGAAATGAGAGAACATTACTAAAATATTCAATATCTATAATGTGATAAGAATAGAGGGGAAGAGAGAAAGAAATTATGTAACAACTGCCAGGCGTTTCAAAACGGTCGTTCCCAATTCCTTCCGTTGAATTGATTCAGAAAGGCAATTTAATTTATACATATGCTGCTTTTATCTTGTTTTTGGTTTTCATGGAATTGTTAAACTTGATTACTTATTTATTTATTTTGGGAATGTTTTTGTTCAAAAAAAACAACATGATGGAGGTAAAATATATACTTTCAGAGCAAGCACGCATCAAGGTAAAGAAACAAATGCATTGATAATTAAAAACTTTAAAATAATTTATTACTAGAGTTCATAACCTTTATGAAAGAAAAAAATTAACTTTACAATAATTGGTTATATCAGAACATTAACATTTGTTATCATATATTAACTCAGTTCATCTGTAACTAATCCC
>JAFIDM010000005.1:6683028-6700352 GCA_023159025.1 Thereuonema tuberculata
GCTGGGGAAACCCAAGGTTTGAAACATACAAACATAATAATAATAATTATAATATATGAGAGCCGGGTATCGTCGCTTCGCCCCGGAATCCTTGCATATACAGCATTAAAAAAAAAATATTTATTTAGCAAAATTAATATCGAGATCGGAGAATATACGACTTCCCAGTCAGTTTAACTGAGGTAGCCTTCTCCACTTAACTCAAGTGTATTGCGGGTTGGAATTCACACGGGGGATTGCCGCCAAACACTTCATTGTTGCATATATCTTCCAAACGCAGAAACATTTGTGAATGACTGATACATCGTATGATAGAACTTTGAAATACCAACATTTTCTCAATGTAATGTTCTCTTCCAACTTTTGAAATTTTCGTTTAAATTGAGAAAAAGTTAAAATTTGACTGTTTCAAAGACGCCATCTTGGAAACCAAAAACTTTTTTCGAAAGATTGTTGTAGCATTTTGTTTCTCTTAAAAAGATCTACAGTTTATCCATTTGCATGGCTATTCTATCTCTTATACTTTGGTCAAAAAAGTGGAAAAGCTTAAAGTCTTATGACCCGATGACAGACAGAATAAAGCTTTTATTATATAAGATATGTTTGACTTAGGATGGGGTTAAAGCAAATAAGATCATTCAACTTTTTGTTTTAAAATGAAAGCTTCTTCTTTTCAACCTATAAATTTTTGATGCGTTTGCTATTTTTCTCATTTACTTATTAAATACAATAAAGTCGTACAAGAATCTTCGCATCTATATGGAACCGATGGTTTCAGAAGTGAGGTGCAAAATCTCCCAAACATTTTCAGTAGAAAATAAATTGTCAACCATAAAAATCTAAAGTTACTAGTATTGTAACATTTCGAAAATGTACTTATTTGTTAAGCATATTTTTAATTGTTAGCAATTGTTAATTCTTGTTAAATGTAAAAGATTTCCACTGAAAACTGCATTTAATCTTGATATAAATAAAATTTGTCCACTTTAAGACAACCACTCTTGAATGTCGTGACTTCAATATTTATTAATATCTCTTTTTAAAACTAAATACTGAATAGATGACATTTAAGACTTCTAGATACTCCTGTTAAACTCAACAAATATTTTGAAGGAATTTTCCCATGATACGGGAAGTTGGAGCAATTACATCAATTAGCATTATATTTTTACCAATCCTCAGTTGATACCCAAGATGGAAAGTTACAACTACAAATAATAAATAAATAGTTTTTTTAATTTTAAAAGTGCTTTAACTAGTAATTGTTTCAACGATTAAAGTTAATAACTGGATAAACTGCAATCGTTATCACATGAAGAGTTCTTATTTAACTAAGGTAACGTTAAGAAGTTTTCAATAAATCAATCATAAGGCCTAGTTTTAACAATTTGAATGATGGAGATAATATCTGACTCTTACATATTCAGGGGCAAAATTTAATTTTGTTTATTAGCATGTAAGAAAAATTTACAAACTACTTACGGTATAAACAGTAATATTGAGGAATTTCATGATTTATTATTTGTCTCTTGGCAGGTTTTTCAAAGAAAGATTATTTTTGATTTTCTAAATATTTATAAAAGAAACTTGTAAAAGTAACTGAAATAATGAAGCCTTTTTGAAGGAAAAATGTAAACTTACCAGAAATTACAAACTAAAACAAAAACGTTTCTTATAATCTAAGTTAGAAAATTTTTATTTATCCAAATAAAAAAAATGAAAAATAAGTTTTCAAAACTTTAGACTTTATTTTAATAGAATATTAGTTTCTGAGTAACTTGGAATAAATAACTTTGTTCCTCTCCAATCGGATTTTATTGTTAAATATAATTTTACAGAAATATTCTTTAATAAAGTTTCTATTCAATAAACAATTTTAAATTACTTAAAAATGTTTTTAGAAATTCTTAACTTAGAACAGGGCTGATCTGGAAATACTAATAAACTTGTTTATAAATGAGGCATCCAGTGAGAGAGTAATCTATGCGGAAAATTTTCAAATTGGAGTTATTGATACTTTCATGTAGTGAATTTAGTCTCGTCTTTATTTATCTAATATTAAAAATTTTCGCAGGCTCCTTCTCTGTCTTTTATGAAAAGTTCATTTTCGTAATTTACTTCTCAAGTCGCGTTTCTAAGATGACAGAGTGAACTATGCCAGGCGGAAAGCATCATTCATGTCACACGCAAAGTTACATCAAAGAATACTGGTCAATAGTAGCGTTTTTTTCTGGTCTCGTGATAATTGTTGATTACGTGGCGGACGATGAAGGAGAACTATGAATGAGTAGCTGTGAAAAATCGAGAAAACGAATGAGAAATGATGATAAATCGAAAAGCAAATGGTCTAAATTGTGCAGAAATTTAGGAGTAGAATATTATAAGTTGATAAAATAACTAGGAAGGTTCAAACAAAGCAGAAAGGGTTGGATGTAATTGCAGCGCGGAGCAGACATAGTTAATATAAAATGTTCTAAATATCATGTGCTGACAAAAAATGAAAGAGATGATATATTCCGTGGATTTTATATAATTGGTGATTATAATAGGCCATGTAAAATTTTTATTTTACATCTTAGATTTAATAACAAATCAAAATACATTTAATCATTAAGATACAAAAGATTTACGATGACTAGAATTATGAAATAGATATTGAGATATATATACAAGAAGGAGCGTAGACAGACAGACAGACATAGAGAACATTGATTTAAAGGTGGCTTTTGTCAATATTAGATTGGAGTAGAAAAGTGTTAATGACATAACACAGCTTGCATTACTGAAATTTGTTGTAATGTTACATTATTTTCTTTCTTTGCAGGTGAAAACGGCGTAAGACTATGGTCGGCCCTAAAGGCGGGCGAATCTAAGCTGTCACCTGGGGCCTCGTGGCTTGTTGAGGATTTTGTCCGCATTATTCTTTGCTCTGATATTATCAAATTATTACTTCCATTCGACCAACCACAGAAACTTTATAGCTGTTTTCTTTTTGAAAATTCGGCTCCAATAAAGACCAAGACTGGACCTGTAGTCTTTATAAAAAAAAAATGTAGTTTTAGAAAGTAATTATAGGAAGGTTTGAGGAAAATTGGGTCTACGGGAGGGAACAGAACATTATCATTAAAGAAAGGCGGCCAGCACTTCGAGCTCGCCTGGGGTCTCGCACACCGTTGGCCCGTGTATGATAAGGCAATGGTGAAATACTGAAATAGTATTCTGAAAAGAATTTTTTTTAGATAGTTTCAAATGTGCACTTTAAAATGGAAAATAAAAAAAGCCATGTTAAGTTGAAGCATTTTTAAATTATTAAGCAAAATAGAAAACTTAAAAATATCTCAGTTTCTCTCAACTCTGGCATAGATGACTCTCTAACTGGATGTCTCAATTATTGATCAAACGCCCATTCATAATTGGATCTTTTTGAATTTTAATCCTGCTATCTATAAGTGTTGACTCTGACGTAAACCAAAATATTGTAAAACTGTCCTCTTGATTTACGAGATAGTTCTACTTATATAAGCTATTTGTTTTGAGAAAGTTGTCAAACATGACTTGAAAAAGAGTTAGAGCTACAACTAAAATATAAGCTTTGCGAAACTATTTGTTTAAAATTTAATGTTAATTTAAATAATTAAATTAATCAACAAATTGTTCAGCATTGAATAAATCTTTAAATTCACAGTCGCAGTTCTAATTTCATAATTAGTAAGTTACAATAACATTTTAAATCAATATTATATAAAAAAGTGAACAGCATCATTTGATTGATTGTGTTGGTAATATTTAATTTTTTTCAATTTTCTTTGCTAAGTAAGTTTTTTTATTGCTTAAAAAAACAACCTATTGCTCCAATGAATGGTATATACTGCTAAGTGCATTTATCGAAAATATATATCGGAAGTAAAAACGTCCATTTAAATTCCATTTCATCATTAATGCTGTTTTTCATATCACTGTTTTATTTTTAGGCTGTTTCTATTAATTCATCTTGATTCCCTTCTTTTACCACTGGCTACAGATGGCAGCACAATACTCAGTAGTAGAAGTTTATTGAAATTTCTCTTTCGATCCAGTGCCCTGCATTCGATCTACAGCCAGAGGATCTTAGACCAATTTCCTACGGTTAGCGGTAGGATTTATTTGCAAGTATAATTTATAATATTGAGCTTATTCCTAAAGTGCTTTTGCTGTTGTATTTAAAAATAAAATCTATAAAGAAAATATATGGGATATGATGCCTTTTTATATGACCTACCTACATGACATACTCATCACATCACTGCGTTAACGCTCACATTCGTGGTTAAAGTTTCGTTCATTACTTTCCATGCTGACAAAATTATTGAAAAAATTGGTTGAGGACCATTTTCCTCAAAGCTTATCTTCGATTTTGCGTTATTCACATATTACTATTTGTAATTCCTGGAGTAAGTCGTACGGACTAATTTTTATTATGGGAAAGCGAGAAAGCGTTTAAGCGAGTTTTACTGTAGGCCTATACTTATTATCAGTGTATATTCTACTGAAGTTATTTAATTCCAGAGTTGAAACGTGTAATTTATTCCTGTATATATTTTTAAAGGTATTTCAAGAAGTTTTGACTTTTCGATATAGTTATTTTTCATTACTTATCAAAGCAAAAGTTTCAAGGTTAATTTATTCTTAAAAGTATTAACTTCTTTAAGTGGAATCTGCTTGAGTTGTTTCCGATTTCATTGACAAGAATTAGAGTGAAATACATTTTCGCAAATTTTGTTTTAATGTCTTCAACTTCTACATTTCTACTCAAGCAGTCAATGCGGAAATTACTTAATCGTTCTACTAATAAAAAAAAATCAAATATAGGATGGAATTCTTAAATTGTAAAAGACAGCCTCATTTTAATGTGTCTCTATGGAAAAAATTTTAAAAGAGAATTTGTTCAATGCATTTTAAACCAGTTCAGATTTAGTTTTGAGATTGTCTTCCGAAAATTTGAAGTATAGAAAGGGGATTTAGGAATGAAATAAATGCCGATTACTGTTATGAATCCTTTTTTTTAAATATTTATAATATTGAATAAAAAAAATTCTTTATTTAAAAGGGTGAGACCGTGTTTCAAAGGGTGAGACACTTGTCATCCCAAAACAGCTGTTTCTCTCTAAATTGGCGATCTTCAGTTGAGAGTAGTCACTGTAAACACAACAGGTCTCAATACAGAGGTGAATATAAAAGGAAGTAGGAATGGGAGTGGCACCTCCAGAAAACTAAACTAAAAACAAAATACACATTAAAAATAAAGTAAAGGAAATTCTTGTGCTGCCCTCGGGTAGCCTCAAAGAATTTTCGATATGCATTGTTAAGAAAGAAAAAGCGAAAAAAGAAGCATCAGCTCTTGGTCTTGGATATTTCGTCTTGATACCAATCTTGTAGCCGTAATTAAATTAAAGAATGCTCCAGGAAAGTAAAAAGTCATGTCCCTTATCAAGCCATTCCACTCTATTTGGATAATGGATGATAATGGATGAAGTTGGGTATGATGTTGAAACTAAACTACTCTGTTTACAGAGCAGTTCTGAGAGAAAGCATAAGACAAAGGTTATGTGCTTCTGCCAGAAACTGGAGTGATTAGAAGTGCTACAACGTCATTTGTCTTGATTTAGCAAAACTGAAATCCGTATTTCTGGCCTGATGATCGATAAAGAGATGACAAATCCAAAAGCGCCTCTGAAGCTGCAATAGGTGTCGCCCTCATAGAGCTGGTGATATCGAAACAGACGAAACGTTGAACTTTCCTTCATAGCGTCCTAACAGTCTTTAGTCTGGTTCTGGTCCACCAAACAATGGCTGCATAATAAAGTACAGGTCTAACAAGGATTACGTAAGCCAATAAGTAATTTTTGGTTGAAGTCACCAAGAACTGCCAAACCTCCTTCTGCACATTCAAAACGAGGCGATGTCTTTTTTATTTAGATTCAAATGGTTCACCTCAAGTCAATTTAGTGTCAAGAAAAACCCCAAGATACTTGACTATTGGAGAGATCAATTTGCTTGTTAAATAGGCTCAAAGTCAAAGCTTTCTCTATCTTTCTCTTCCTAAGAAAGTTTATAAAACTAGCCTGGCTAGGATAAAATTTAAGATCTAAGCTGTAGCACCAGTGTTATACACACTTAAGAACTCTTTTAATATAAGACATTAGACCTGCCACTAGTAATGATTACTTACTACTTCCTAACTGCATTTCATTGCCATTAAATATGATTCTGTGAACAGATGTTTTAAGTTAACATAAAAAACATAAAGTTTGTTTTCTTCATTACAGTATTTTATCCGCAGAGTAGTAGAGAGTATCTATGCAAAAGTTGGTTCCTATCAGTCAAAAAGGTGTAAAATTATATAGAGAACAAACAAAACTTTGACTGTCACTTATGTATATATAGATTTCCAGTTTAGCATATGTTGGTTCTAACATGCTTTCATTCGTTTAAATTAAAATCTTTCACGTTAATTATTGTTATAAATTTTTTTTTTTGACAAAAATACTATTTTTTATTTTAAATTATTTTTTCAAAAGAATTTCAGTATCAGTTTTTATTAATACAATGATAATACAAATTAAATTAATTTCTAACAAACTGAATTAAAAGATATGATCAAATTAATAGGCGTCAAGAACTATTTTTAAGTGAGCAAATGCTGTGGAAGAAATTCGTAGCTTTTTTTATTCTAATCAGCAACTGATGACTAATTATTTTGAATAACTTATAAATAACGTTGTTTTATATCATATAGAAACCCTTCTCAATATTTTTCTGTTCTCAAAATATTTTTTAAAATCTAATCAACATTTTTAGTGCGCCAAGATCTTAAATATACAGTAATAATCATCAGTATCTAAAAACATTAATTTCCAATGAATCATTTATAGAATATCTTTTTTAACACATCTGTTTTCTATTAACACATGTCATATCAACAAATAATTAAATCAGGTTTTGGAAAACGGTAATTTCTGTTTGTCTATCTGTTAATCCTCTCATTATCATGCGTTGTTTTTGAAACATGACCGGATATTAAGACAAAACAGACACATCAACTTTTGGATTCCTGTGGAGATGTTCTTCCGGAAAAAAAGAAAGTATTTGCAATCACCATTTATACTGAATTGCATTTTCCGTTCATTTTCTAGATGGTGCTAAATTTATTCCTTTAATTATTTTATTTTATTCAATTCTTATTGTTATTAATTAGTAGGTCCATTATTTTTCAAATAATAATTCCAATAGGAAATGTTGAAAATTAAAAATAATACTGGAAACAAAATACGACTTATTCTATCAGGCAGTGCTTTTGATGGCTTCAAACAAGTCTTCATATCTTCTATAGGAAAGGAACGCCGATCTTTATTCTAAAATTCAAAAACAAACATACATAATTTATATATATTTTTGCTTTTACATTCATATTGATTAAAGAAAATGTCATTTATTTGAATTTATTATTTGAATTTTGTGGGTATAAGTATAGACTAGTATCAATAGTACCCCCTAAATTTTTGTGTTTAATATGAAATTTCTTTGCTTATAATAAAAGAAACTAATGAAATTAAAAACTTTATTTATCTCTCAAAATATTTCACTTCTAAACTATATATTGTTATCTTTTTTGTTTATATTACTGTATTTTGACCGGAGCATTGCCGGTCTTGAACGGGTTTTAGAAAATTTAAACAATATTATAATTTGAACAGTATTAGAATTTGCTGGATGATGTGCATCCTACTATCAACAGATTCTTAGTAACAATTAGTTATTTAAATTAATAATTTATCAATTATTGAAAATATATTATTAATGATATTTTACATAACGTAAACGATATATTACATTATTTTTATTCTTAAAAACAATTTGTAAATTATTGAAAGTTTACATTATTTTTTTGTATTTTTCTTCAACAAATGGATAGAATATTCACCAAGTTATTTGTTTTACCCTTATTTTTGTTTATGCATTTAAAACTTTAAAATTTATTACTAACGCTTCCATAATATATCTTTCTTTTCCTCGTCTTTGATTTTTTATAAAATTTCAATTGTATGAAATGCACAAACAAACACAAGGTTTCCAGTGGGTAACCCAATTTCAGGACTCATGTGTAATTTATATATGAACAAATTAGAAAACAATCAAATATTAAAATGGAACAAAATGGTATTCGATTATTATAGGTATGCAAATTATGTATTAATAATTTGGCAAAGTACAAAAAGACAATTCAAAAACTTCTTCAATTATGTAAATACTTCAGATCAAAATATTAAATTCACTATAGAAATTGAAAAAGAAGGTAAACTATCATTTCTAGACATTTTGTTGATCAACAAGGATTCCTGCAATAAATATGAATATTATGAAAAAGAGTATTAAAGTAATCACATATTAAATTTGAAAACCGGACAAAATGTAAGCCTCAAAAGAGCAATAACCAAAAACTACCTGGATACACAAATGAAGTAAAACTTTGGAACGACAAACTAAAAATACCGAAAAAAAAGATAATTATGAATAAATACCCGGAAAAGGTTATCAATGACTGCAAAGCAAAATTTTTCAAAAACAAGAACAAAATATTGTAAAAACTCAGTAATAAATGAGAAAGACTTTAAGAAATTTATAAAAATCCAGCAAAAGATTAAAATAAGCAAATCAATTACTGAAATGTGTAAGAAAATCAAAATTAAAATAATTAGAACAAATGGTAAAAAATTGATTTTACAAAAGATAGCAGATCAAAAAATTGATACAAATCTCAATATTACTGCAGTTGTATATAAATTTAAATGTAGGGATTGTGAGGATGTATATTTCGGTAATGCGGGAAGGACATTAATAGATCGAATAAAAGCTTACAAAAATAACAAAAGAATTTTATCTGAATGGGCTGTACAGTAAAAACAACAACGAAAACCCATTGGTAGAAAATTAATACAAAATCAAGAGAGATACATTTGGAAGCGTTAATAATAACTAGTTTTAAATGCATAAACAAAAATAAAGGTATTCAACTTCGTGAATATTCTATCCTTTTGTTTACGAAAAATATAAAAAATAATGTAAAATTTCAGTAATTGACAAATTGCTATTAAGAATAAAAACATAAAAATTGTTTTTTAATGTGTGCACATTATAATTAACAGGAGACGCCGCATACAAAACTTTTGTACGCCCACTTCCACACTCTATTGGTTCATTTTCCATCTTTGGTGTGTCTTTGGTTCGCTTATGTACATAGGCATGTCATTTTAAACTTTTTCTTTCCTAGTCAAAGATTCGTGACACCCCATCGGAACCGGTTGTGTTGTCGTTTTTAATGTATTAAACATTTTTATCTACACATGTACATCGGCGTCTCCTATTAAGAATAAAAATAATGTAATATGTCGTTAACGTTATGTAAAATATCATTAATGTTATGTTTTCAATAATTGATAAATTGTTAATTTAAATAACTATTTATTACCAAGAATCTATTGGTAGTAAGATGTGCAATTCTAGTAGTATGCACATCATCCAGCAAATTGTAATACACCTAACTCCCGAAGAGCACGATTAATTGGTTCCGTGTTTTTGAAACAGTGTTGTTCGAGACTACAAAAAACGGGATTCCGTTTCAAGTGTGAAAATAAAAATTAATCAAAATAATGAAAAAATAACTAGATACAATTGGTTAAAAATCTTTCAAAGCAATAAATTAAATAATAATTTTGGTTTAAGATTGGAAAACTGTATAAAATATAAATTATTCAGTTAAATTAATTGGGAAAAAAATAATTTTTAATTGAAGTATTAAAAAGGTTAAAACTTCTTTAAGCGCTGACGTAAAAGATGAGAATATTACTCTAAATTTTTAACTACTGTAATTTTATATCAAATAATATATGTATTTTATTCTTTTTCAAAAAATTTACTCGAAAATCGTGTAGTTTGAAACCGTGTAATTCGGGGGAAGGTATCCGTGTTCTTCGAAACTCGTGTTCTTCAAGTACGTATTCTTCAGGGGTTAGGTGTATTGTTCAAATTGTAATATTCTTTAAATTGTAATATTGTTCAAATTGCAATATTGTTTAAATTTCGGAATTTTGTAAAACCCGTGAAAGACCGGCAATGGTTCGGTCTAAATATATCTATATTTAGACTCTTTAAATTTATTATTTTGAGTCTCTTTACAAAATTCAAAAGAAAATTTAGCAAAACTATTGACATTCTTGTCATTGAACAAATTATTTAAAAGAAAGTTGAACAGGTACGATTTAAGAACATTGATGTTTAATCGTACATAAGAAATGTCTACTTCACAAAACCATTCAAGACTATTTGCAAATGTCATATATGTAAGATATACCATGTTTATCGACTCCGGCATAAAAAGCATGAAGCCAGGTTTTTGACTGTATGCACTCAATGTTTACTTTGGTTTCGTTGCAAAACCTATAGAACTAATCTCTGTTGTCCCCTTTCCTTTTTTTAGCTTCTTTTTCAAGCCTCTGTTGAATTTTCCTTTCATTTGAATTTCGATCACTTTTCCAATATTTTGTCTTTTAATACTTAGTTTAATTTTTCTTTCTAGTAAACTATAACACCTTCAAAATTAAGGAATTAAGCATTGATAAAGAGAAAAGAATATTTATTCCATATTTAAATAAAAATAGTATGGAATTAAAAAAGATATGTGAAAGATTTAACGTTGAAATTGCTTTTGAATATAAAATAAATTAAAGAATATTTTGTGTAGTAAGTTAAAATAACTCCGTCTGTCCTTCTTTCCGTGGGGTAGTATAAAAGATCTGTCAGGTCGACGTGCTCGGCTGTCATGCCACCCACTTTCAATTAATCTAATCCTAGTTAAAATAAAACACGACATCGACCACCAATAAATATATTAAAATAAAATTCATTTATTAAATATATTTAGAAACAGCAAAATTTCGGAAAGATAACATCTTCGGTTTATCAAGCCTATTTTAGTAATAGTTATAATAGTATTTTAGTTGATAGGAAAAATGAAATAGGTGTTTTATATAAAATAGAATGTATGAATTGTGGGGTTTTTCAATATTTGGGAAAGTAAGAGAACAATTAGGAAACGGTATTGGAACATGACAATTACATAAGAAAATAAGCAGGTTGATAAATCTGAGATAGCTGAAAATGCTTATGAATAATGAGGTTAAAATACTATGGATTGAAAAAGGCTCCAAAACTAGAAAAATAGTAGAAAGTATATTTGTAACAAATACCAAAGGATATAATTTGAATACAAACGAAGGAGTAGAAGTTGATACTAATTTTCTAAAAGTAGCAGTTGATTTAATAAATAATTTGTGTTTTGTTTGCCAAAATAATGTAAAATTTGAAGAATTGGACTAATTGTTTAAGTTTTTGTTGGGTTGTTAATATCAATAATTTTATTGAATCTGAGGTTTACTGACATTTTAACAATATCCTAAATAATATTTCATGCTCATGCCAAGGAATTGTTGTTATCGGAATTACTCAAATTGACTTGAAAAAGGAAAGATGATTTTATCTTTCCGAAAATTTGCTGTTTCTAAATATATTTAATAAATGAATTTTATAGAAAGCAAGTTTATAAATGAATTTTATTTTAATATATTTATTGGTGGACGATGTGGTGTCTTGTAATAATATGACTACTACGAGAGAAGGAATTAGGAAGAACTATGGACTTCATGCCTATAATCTTTAATTTATCATAATGTTGAAAAAGTCATTTATATTTACGTACATAAAATAAACGTAGCCGACATAAAACGTAAATAATTTCTTAAAAAGATCCATATTTTAAATCATATTGATACGATTAAAGAGAAGTCTACATTTACAGATGATATAAAATAAGTGCAACACTTAAAATACGAACAAAGTTTTTCGAAAAGAAAAAACGGCTTCTTAGTATTGCAAAACTTGCATCAAATTGCATTAAAAATCATATCTAACGATGAATGTCAGTTAATAATATTTAATCATTACGAAGCATGTTGGGATCTTACGACTGTGATCAAAATATTAGTAAAAAGTGTAGAAAAAGTTACTTCAATACAAAAAATTTAACGTGCTGGAATAATAGTTGAAAATAGGAAAAGAGAAAAAAAGAAAGCACCACATGAACTAAATAGGAAATTGCCTTTCTGATTTTAGATTATGGGAAGGAAATTGGGAACGGCCGTTTCGTCCTTCTGCGGACTTATCAGCCCAATTCCCGCCTTCCCTTCAGCCTAATCATTCTTAGGAGAAGGTTTGCGCTGACTTCGAGAGAAGCAGCAATTTGTTTTCTTGTCTTTTGTTGTTTGTGGGGTCACTGCCAAGCCGGCGGTGGCTTACACTAACCAGGTCTTGCCTTTCTGATTCGGTTAAGGGAAGGCGGGAATTGGGCTGATGAGTCCGCAGAAGGACGAAACGGCCGTTCCCAATTTCCTTCCCATAATCTAAAATAAGAAAGACATTTTCCTATTTAGTTCATGTGGTGCTTTCTTTTTTTCTCTTTTCCTATTTTTAAGTTACTTATTTACTTATTATTTTTTTAAGTAACTGCGCTACAGCTCTGTTGTCGATGCGAGTCAATAAGATCGAATATCTAGTTACGATAGATAGATAGTTACGATATCTGCTCGAATGGCCTTGTATGTCGCAAAGCGCCCCAAATATGAAGGAGGTACGATTTAAGCGCAAGTACGATTGAGATACGTCTTCCCTACCAAGTATAAATTCATTGCCAAGTAAAATAAATCGTACTTCTCACGAAAAAAGGTTTTTTCCTACCAAAAAAATTTTGATATATTACCCTGAAAAGTTCCTTCAAATTTTTTATTAGAAAACTTGGGTAACATTTTTCCATATTACTCAAATAGATGTGCGTTTAGTCAGCTTAAGTGTTTTGTTATTCATGAAAAACTTAAATCTACTATGCTTGATTCTACAATGTTGTTTTTCAATGTTTCGCAAATGAAAAATTAAATTTCTTGGCAAATAAGAGCCCGAAATGATAGGCATTGTTTCAGCATTTCATTATTCTATTTCCATTTTGATTGTAATTATGTATCTTAATATATTTGAAAATTAATCCGGTAAGAGATATTTGCCTAGTAAAGAATATGCTGGTAAACATGATTTTTGTCTCAACAAACTAATAGGTTTTGATAAAAAAAGTCTCAAAGTGCACAGAAATAAATAAAGTTTCTCGCACCCTGAGCTACCATGCCGGGAAACTGAGATAGCTGTTTCAGGCTTATTAGGCTTCTTCAGTCAGATTTACCCTTGATGGTAGCTCAAAGTGCGAGGTAAAAATGAGGTAACCCTTTCGACAGCCCGAAATGGCCCCTCAAATACAATGAAGCACTAATAAGAATTTAATGTGTAACGCACAGCCCCAAATTCTTTGTCCCGGCAACCGCTTGGCTCAAAAGAATTTAAGAAAGGAATGAGAACCCAATAAAAATTAATCAATGTAAATAAAAAAGAAAAGGAAGGGTTAACGTACTGACAATTTCACTGAAAAATGTCTGTTAAGCCCAGCACAGAATAAACAAAAACAATTGCCTTTTCCGATTCATTTTTACGGGGTGGATTAGGGAACAGCTGTTTCACTCTTCAACGAGATCATCAGCCCTAACCCGCCACCCTCGATGAAATGAATCAGAAAGGCGTTGCCTATGGTGAAGCCAACAGCCAGCCTGGCTGTGGCCTCCCGCAGGCGAAAAGGCAATAAACAAAATTTCCAAAAAGCCGAGAGGCAGTATTGGAAATATTCCCTACAACTAGTAGGCGAATAGCAATAAATAACAAAAACACAAAAAGGAGAAACAAAAAACACAGCTACATTTAAGCAAAAGGAAGGGTTAACGTGCTGACAATTTCACTGAAAAATATCTGTTAAGCCCAGCACAGAATAAACAAAAACAATTGCCTTTTCCGATTCATTTTTACGGGGTGGATTAGGGATCAGCTGTTTCACTCTTCAACGAGATCATCAGCTTAACGTGAACTTTTTATTTATATTGATAAATTGGTTACCTCTTCTTTGTCTCGTACTTTGAGCTACATCATGGGTAAATCTGACTGAAGATACCTAATAAGGCAGAAGCAGCTGTTTCAGATATCCAACATGGTAGCTCAGTGTGCGAGAACCTTTGTTGTTTTTTTTTGGGGGGGGGGGGGGCAGTTTCAGAATTTTTTTATCAAAAATTTTATGGCGGACGTTAAGCTTTTTATTTAAAACAATTGGTTTTCTAAATGTAACTTTTTATGCTGAATTCAAATATGTAATTAGAATTTCTCCGTCAACCGTAGTTTTTTTGTGACAAAAACTTTTTAGTATGAGATTTTTGTGTTTTTCGTCATCTTTCCTACTTTACTGGGTGGAACTTCTCTATTTATTGAAAGTATTAGGTGGATGTTAAATGCCCAGAAGAAAAGTTTGTATTCATGCTGAGTAACGGAGAGACATGACTGTGAAGGCTCATGCTCCAATAAGTAGGGACTTGTTTTATTTGGCACTTACCATCAGTAAGAGCCAGTAGTAAGTTGAATGTGAACATGATATCACGACTTTGTAACTGCGTTATTTTTACTATTTACATGGATGATACATTTGCAAATTTTAACGTGTTGTAGTTAGATTTCCAATAAACAAAGAAATTGTTTCAACCACTCTGACAGTTTCTCTTATGTTTGCGGTGAACTATCATTTAAGTCTCAGAGGCGTAACTTGAGTCCACCAATAAGCATCATGAACCATATTTTGGGTGTAAAGTGGGGAACTAAGAAAGGACATGGGCCCCGCACATTTGCTGTGTATCATGTACTATGCTTCTCACTCCATGAAGAAATGGTTCGCCGCACATGCATTTTGCTAACCTTATGGTTTGGAGAGAACCAAAAGACCATTCCTTTGATTATTTATTTTATTTCTGCTTAAACATTACATCTAAAGCAAAGAGTACAGTGATTTATCCTAATTTACCTTCTACAATGACACCAGTTTCACACGGCGAAGAGCTACCCATACCTAATATAATGGTAATAAATTCTCATCAGTAACTGTGACCCATGCTGCAACAGAAAACAGAAATATGAAAATATAAAATTATTATTGTAAAAACTCCAGTATGAAAAATTTTGTAGGAATGGAGTATCTACGGATAATTTGAAAGTTATTGCACAGTTACTTGGCTTGCAACTTGGTTAAACAAAACACTGTTGTGTTTTTTGTGTGAATGGGATAGTAGGAACAAAAATAATCACTACATTAGAAAAGAATGGCCCAAACGTAAATTACTCGTTCCTGGACAATCTGTTAAATATCCCATTAGTTAATCCTGGAAAACTGTGCTTTCCTGCATCATATGACAAGATTTAGAAACATTTAAATAAAGTGGAAAAAGCGATCTTGCAATCATTCAGAAAAGTTACTTTCGAAAATCGAAAGGAAATTGAAAGGCAGAGAACTATCTTCATGTAGTGATTGATGTTTTGAAAACATATAAAGTTATGAGATGTAACGTTATCATTGAAAATACATTTCATTGGACTCGCACATAGACTTCTTCCCAGAAAATGTCGGTAATAGTCATTTTGCACAGTCAGTTTGAGTTGATGAACACTGAGAAAGCTTTCACCAGGAGATTTCTACAATGGAAAAAGGCAAATGGAGTCCCTGTATACTAACTGATTATTGTTGGATCATCAAGACAAATGTGAAATGCGCCACATTAATCTTGATGTGAAATATTCAGAAAATCAAAATCTCATGCTTTCTAGGTAAAGCAGACTGTTTGTATATTAGAGTTTTTAGTATTATGTAACTATTAAATTTCCTAAAATTATATATAACAGTCTCTTGAAAACCTTTCCTGATAAAAATATCTAATATCATATTTGAATTGAGGATTAAAAGTTCTTTCTGATTCACCTTCTTTAGTTCTTGAGACAAAAAAAAAATATAATTTTGATTCCCAGAATTAATGATTCTGAACTAATAATGTACATTATTGTCTTTCAAAAAGGAATGTATAATTGGAAGAGGAGTGCGACAGGGTTGCTGCTTATCCCCTGTGCTATTCAATATCTTTTCGGAAGAAATGATAAACGAAGCTTTTGATTGTGAAGAGGATACGGGAATCAGTATTGGAGGAAGAAGAATAAAAAGCGTTAGATTCGCGGACGATTTGGCTATTTTAGCAGAGAGTGAGGAAGATTTACAACACTTGCTGAAAAGATTTAATGAAGCCTGTCTTAAATTTGGAATGGAAATCAACGCCAAGAAAACAAAAGTGCTGCGAGTTGCCAGAAATGCTGAAAATGTATGTATTAAATTAAATGGAGAAAAGGTGGAACAGGTCAAGCAATACAAATATTTGGGAAGCATAATACAGGAAGACGGCAGATGTAACTTAGATATTAGAGATCGAATTCGTAAGGGTAAATTTGCATTCTATAACAGAAAAAACTTGTTCACAAATCAGATGGATATTGAATTAAGAAAAAGACTTATAAAATGTTACATTTGGAGTATATCCTTGTATGGTTCAGAAACTTGGACTCTAGATGCTGGGATGCTAGAAGCATTTGAAATGTGGCTATGGAGGAGGATGGAGAAAATTAAATGGACAGACAAGGTGACTAATGACAAAGTTCTCGAAAAAATTGGGGAAGAGAGAAGTTTATTAAAGAACATTAGAAGAAGAAAAAAGAACTGGATTGGTCATGTGCTGAGAGGTGAAAATCTCATGAAGGAAGTATTGGAGGGGAAGATTGAGGGAAAGAGACCAAGAGGAAGAAAGAGAAAAATGATCCTGGATGACCTATTGGTTACAAGTGGATATCAAGGCCTGAAAGAGGAGGCAAGAAATAGAACAACTTGGAGGAAGAGACATTGCTGACCTTATTTGCTGCTTGCCATTGGACCTGTCTACGACAGAACACTGATGATGATGATGTCTTTCAATTTGTCTACAGCACAGGAATTAAACCCCCTACAGGTCGGACATGGTATCCCGTCAGGAATGTGTGAGTGTTTCCGTACGATCTTTAAGAGTTAATGAAATAAAGAAACTATTCTAAGAAAAATAGAATGGAATAAGAGGCAAGATATTTGTCTTAGATTTAGAAACATCCATCAACTACTCAATTTACGGTGATTACTTTAATAATTCTGTTAAATAATGTATGAAAATTTACTATTAAGGAACAAGATTTGTTTTGTGCATTAAAAACTGTTGATGTATATATTAAATTAAATATAAGTTATATTAATATTTATA
>JAFIDM010000005.1:6700452-6711674 GCA_023159025.1 Thereuonema tuberculata
AACAAAAAAGAAAAAAAAAGCAGCAGTTCTACAGAAAATGATTCTAACTATTTTTTTTTTTTATTGATAGTTAGAAAATTCATAAGTATGAAATTGTACTGATGTGTGTATTTCAGTACAATTGGTCGACAAGCAAAAAAAAGAAGTAGTGCACGATGCCCGAATTAAGATTATTTCGATGATCTGTCACGTCATTGTGCTTGCTATTGCGTGGAATGAAAATAGTTTTCTATGTATTTTTTAAAATTCCGTAAATATTAATTAAGTTTTACGCTGAATATTATTATTTAATTTGTCTAATGAAATTTCTAACATGAAATGCAAGATATTTTTAAAAATAAATTAAATTTTATTATCTTGAAATTAAAACGTTTTGTTTTTTTAATCTGTGGTTTTTCTCCATTCATATCATAATAAATTTAAATTTTAAGTTTCTTTTCAACCAAATTTTTCTTAAGCAACATTAATAAACTGTATTAATTTGCTTTCAAATTGTTATCTTTTGAAATATTTTTTATAGAATTTCTAGATTTCATTTTATTTCTTACTCTACCTTCACATTTTGGAGACTCATATTTATCGTAAGATGCAGGTATAGTAATATTGTGCAAAACTTCAAACTTCAAATCATGGTTTTCTGTATTTCTAAAAGAGAATAAACAAGCAAAATTACAAAAAGTAAAAATTCTTTTCAAATGAATTTAAATTCAATTTCGTTGAAGGTAAACATAATGAGAAAAAAAAATTAAAAAATTTCCAAACTATTTATTGTAATTTATTATATTGAAGATTAAAAATATATGGAATTCAATAAAGTAACATAATTTTTTAAAATTTGAAATTCCTCAGGGAATGGAATTTAAGCAAAAAATTAAATAAGTTTAAGAATCATTAGTATAGAGGATCTTTAAAATATACATTTACATCTCAATAAACATTACTGATATCCATCAAGCAATTCATTATGAAGTACTATTATCAATTAGAGAACTATTCAATAACTATTCATGACTGTTAAGAACTTGAAGATTCAGAAGTTTCATTAATAATGAAAAAAAAATCAATAAAATTATTTTTTGAACTTCAGATTTTAAAAACAGAAAATTTTTAAAACAAAAGTCTCTGACTGAAACTTTTTTTTTTTATCTTTTGGTAAAATATCCCATTCCTCCATTGTTTGAATGTGATGGCGAAGTCCGTAATTTGTCGATCGGACCCAGCGTTCGGGAGATGTTTGGGAAGGACAGACACGAACGAACGGACGGACACGATAAAAGCAATATCTACCAAATTTGGTTGCTATCACAATGTAACGCCTTTCCATGGTTTAATAGATGTACATATAAGCGGGTGGGGGATTAGATGAAGGAGAATTTACGCAGTGTAATGCTGAAAGGATCAACAAGGCGATGGTCCAACTTTACTTCGTTTAAGAAGTTAGTAAGTAGAAAGTTAAAGTATTAAGGATTTAGGGAATAGGTGTCGGGCAGTGAAGCCAAAGGAGAAGGAATCAGTTTGTTAACAAAGTAAGGGAGAGAGGAGAACGTTGCCAGGCTGTCTGGCAGCTGCAGAGAGAAGCTAGGTTGGGATGAAGGGCAGATGACAAGTGAAGGAAGGACGAGGACACTCACGGCGAACCACTCCGCAAAAAGGCCGCTACTCTTTCTCGTAGCTTCCATCAAAAATTATTCGGCACCATAATATCCCAACTTACATTAAATACAGATTTTAAATGACAGGATGAGAAATTTAATAATAAAAACAATATATTGAGCCTTAGCCTCTTGTTCACGGCACGGTTTCTTAACCGTACGGCGTGTTAGCCGCGCCATAGAAAAAAACATGTGAGCTTGTATATGACACGGCAAACCACCGGACGAGACAACTGCGAGACGGCTCAGTTGTGGTTTTTCTGTGCCAAGCTGCAGACGTGCATCATGAATCCTTATAAGAAAAAGATTATCATTATATTATTAAAGATTAGTGTATAGAAAACTTAAAAAAGAAAAAAAAAGGAAAAGAAGGTTTTGGATACATCCAATTTTATAAAAAAGGTAGGAATTTGGTGCATTTCATACACTTGTCAAGAGAGAAAGAATCAACTGTGGGAAGACTTTTTATCGATAGTCTTATTCCATATTACAGGCCTTTCATAAATCAATGTAATTAGTACTTCTTGATTTATCTCCATTTTCAGAGAACATCAGCGTTCGTAAGCTACGAAAATAATTGACGCCGTTAAAACATCCGGTTCCGTGAACAGACTCCCACAGACTACAATACAACACTGCTGTAAATCACACCGTGCGCAGGCACGGCGCGCCGAGGGGAAGACACGATGCATACGGCAGCGCTGCCGTGCCGGAGTGCGGCCGTGTCTGTCTACACACTTCCACAGTGATCCATACAACACTGACGACCGTGCCTACACACGGCGAATCAACCGTATCACGGCAAAAAAACGTGTGTGTACAGGAGGCCTTAGGTTCTACTCAAAAATCAAAACAAAAAATTTCCTATAAACATGTTTCCGGAAATGAATAGTTTTCGAGAAAAACGTCTTGTATATTTATTCAATGCAAGTATGTTTGTTTCTTGTTTTGTTTTGTTTTGTTGGCACAGTATGATGCGAGAAAACGTATTGCAGATATTCCTAAAATGGAACAGAAATAATCAAAATAGGGAACGAATGTTTTAATAAACGGTTTCTAAACAAAACAAACAATTAGGGATCTAGAAAAGAATAGTTTTCGCGCAAAACGTAGTCTGCAGTAAACATTGTATTGTTGTAAGAGTAATCACAAATAATGGAAACGACTTGGAATTCGCCATTATTAATGTTCGAAATGTCTTTCGTTGGCTTGCAAGAATGCTTTCGCTCGCCTTTGCAGTGATGAATGAATTCTTTCACAAATCCAGGGATTTTGCTGTTTGTTTTTAAAGCAATTGGTTATTAGTTCTCGCAACTCTTCCTGACTGTTGACTGGACTGGAATGTTGTTAAATTTCCCTAAATACAGAAGTCCAGAGGATTGAGATCAGGGGAGCGTGGAGACCTTCGCCGTGGGCCACCACTACCGATCCATCTGCTACTAAATTGATCAAGTAAATGGCTCTGTACAATTCGATGAAAATGTGCTGGTGTATCATCGTGCATGTACCACATTCTGGACGATGAATGGAAAGTGAAATATCCTCAAATAATTGAAGAAGGTCATTTTGTAAGAAATAACAATAAGCGTCATTGGTTAGTCTATTTGGAAGAACAAAGGCTCCTAATAAATGGTTTCTTACAATTCCTGCCTACACATTGATTGAAAATTGCATTTGATGATGTTGTGGTATTCATGAGTTTTTGTTAAGCCGTGTGGAGTTTTTGTTAGGCCCAAATATGGTTATGAAAATTGAAGATTCCATTCGTGTAAATTGAGCTTCGTATGTAAAGAGAATTCTACTAAGGAATTACTCACAGAAGGGTAACCGTGGCTGATAATCTCCTTCATTCAAAGATTGAGCACTTTGATAATGATAGGAACGAATAGATTTTCATGGACTCGTTTCAGATTCTGTGCTGACAACTCCCTCTTCCATAGCGATGCGAAGAATACTGACACTTGATGATTCGTCGAGTTTTCTGCAACACCTTCTCTTCCAAATCATTTGTCCTCACATTTGTGGTCCTTCCTGGAGATTTTGGATTCTAAAATGATCCATGTTCTCTTTGAAGTTGATGGATCTTGAAAAACATCAATCTGGATGCTGTCAATCAGAAAATTTTTCTGTGTACAGACATGCGGCTTCAAGTACATTTCCTTTGTGAAAACCACTAATTCGCCATTTGTAAATGTGAAAGGCATTGCAAAATTGCAGCCAGAACGATTGAGATAGTTTATGACACTAAGACGAACGTATTCTACATGCCACGTGGCACGCGTGTGCTCATATAAAAACCAATTAATTGTTGTTGTAGCCATGTTTACCTTCATTCCCATTCGCTAATTTATTGACATGTGTTTTATTGAACACCGTTTAATAAATCATCCGTTCCTATTTTGCTTATGTCTGTTTCATTTTACGAATATTTATAAACAAACTCAACCACACTGAATAACTATACTTTTTTTCTCGAAAAGTATTCTTTTCCGGACTGTTAATTTTAATAAGAGAGAAAATTAAATGCAACAATTTGCATTGGTCATCTAAAGTTAATTCTAGATGACCAATTCTAGATGTGTTGAAATAAAAATGAGTCAAATCAAAAACCATTGTTCTTCATGAAAATACAACTGCTTTTGTTTTAAATCATGATCACATGTAGTGTGATGTTCTTGTTGTTTTTGTAAAATGATGTGCTTGATGCTAGAATTCGTCCTGTGAGATGATAACGAGTTAGTTGGATTCTATCGGTGAAAATTGGTGACAAGAGCGAATACTTCGGCGAGATTATTTGAGGACATTCTTCAAAGGAAAATCGTTAAATGGATAGAAATACTCCTTTTCTAAATCGAAGTTTTTGATATATTAATGCTGTTTGTTTGAGCTATATTGAGGCATTAATTCTTTCATAAGTTTACTTCACAGGATTTTAGGAAAAAATATCACACAATGTTCAAAGGAATATATCCGTCGAACGATGAACGCCATGTTTATGATACAAGTACACCTCTAAGGATCGGAATCATAAGATCTTTAAGGAACGTTTACGTACAGTGGTTCAGATATAATTACCGAAGAATTAAATTAAGTTACTTTTATGTGTTATTTTAACGTAGACGTGTAATTGACAAGATATGCAAGCATAGGAAGCATTAAAATTCAGATTTTTCAGCTACAACTTATTCTGATAGATGAGAAGTTAAAGTGTATTCTATGAATAAGTGAACCAGCATCGAGCGAATAACAGTAGTGTTAACTTGTGAACTCTTGATTTCAACAACCTTAAAGTGTTAAAGACATTGAGAACTTTTAGTAAATTAGTTATTTATTAAATAAATAAGTTATTTATAGGAAGAAGATGTTAGTAATATTTTAGAAAAGAAATATATTAAGAAAATTTTGTTGTGCTTCCTGTTGGCTTTATTCTGATGGATAGCAAATGGAACGTAGCCAACGTGTAATCGAACTGTTGTTGTTCATATGAATTATTTTCTCTGCTGATATAAGAGATAGCAATTAATTATTAGTTAATATTGAAACGATCTCTTATTAATTTTAATCCCATTATATATATTTATAATATAATATTTTTTCACGGACCCATTTACAGATACTTTTTTTTTGATTGTTTTCATGAGTAGAATCTACTGCTCAATTTTTGACTGCCTTTGGGAATCACCCATAGAAAACAAGTTTATACTTTATCACGGTGTTCTAAAAGAAATAAGATCTACATAATATGTCCAATACAAATCAATAAAACAATGAATACTGAGTAAGTTGTAACAGTAATGTAACGAGGTTATTGAACCGCACAGCATCCTTCTGAGATCCGTAGAGATTCTCAAGAATAGGGAAGTCTGTAAGTATGCAGCCTGCATTTCGGTCGGCCTAGTGCTGCTTCTGTTAAGCTAAGCAAGGACAATCGATTTCGGTTTGTATTCTTTTAGTGTCGGAGGACAGCCGTCGAGTGAAGGGCACACCAGATATGCTTCCCTGTGCATCGAGTGAGCTTCTGGAGCTCTGGTCTCAGCAACGCGCTTTCACTTGGAAGGATCTGCAGAACGCTCTCAGTGACGCAATAAGATCCATCCATAAAAACTAAAAGTAACTTTCACAGCAGTGTGGATTTTAAGAACGCACTTCGATGCAACAGATCCACAGGGAAATGAAGTGTTGCCTTTTGACCTCGCAGGACGGAGTATCTGAAGAACGCACTTTGACGCAACAACATCCACATTGATATAATTATTAGCGGACAGTGATTAGCGGACCTCAACAGTTTTCAACAGAGCCGGGCCGACCCAGCTTCGGCTGTCCACACGGTATCTGTAGTTTCCCAATTAGAGCAGGTGCTGATCGGGGCAGCTACGAATCCCCCATCCGTCCTTCGTGAACGCCCTCTTCCCTGTGTCTTCTCTTTTCCCTATTACCAATGCCCCCTCTGAAGTGACATCACTGAGGAGAATAGCAGGTTGAGTGCAAAAGACGCCAGCCTATCTACGAGTACATCTGTTGACAGGCTGAAAGACAGAAGGACCAAAGGAAGATTTTATTGAAGAAAGGTAAGACTTTATTGAAGCTGAAAAGTAATAAAACCAAGCCCGAATGGGAAAGGAAAGTTGTGAAAAAAATGAATACCATATAAGAGGAAGGTTAGAGGTAGCACATAGCATTTGGAAGACAACAAAGGAATGTTGAAATCAAAATTTAGGAAAAACGAAGACGTAAGAAAAATATTTAAAGGGAATTTTATCTGTGTATCTGAGAATTTATTATAGGAAATGATAAATTCGCTTGTATAAAGATATCAAAGACAATTTCATATTATTTTATCCTACTAGGAAAAAGTGTTATTGATGCTATCTGTTAAGTATTGTTTGAAAACAATGATAGTGGTTGAAGAACGTATATCACTTAGGACAATCGAAAAGAAGCGCACGGTGACTACATTTTTCTTATTGTTGCGCTTCCATGTTTCTGGTGAAGAAGATTCTATCTTCGTTCGTGCTTCGGACACATCGAATTTAACATGAAAGGAGTAAATTCATGTTAAAATCATGTGAGATCATCCCAATTACTAAATAGTGACTTTAGTAAATTAGCTGACAGAAGCAACTGTGAATGTATATCACTAATCTGTTATTTTAGTTTTATTTTGCAGGAAATACGTCAGCCGTACGTCTCCATAACAACGGAATAATTTTCGATGAGCAAGGATCAAATACAAGGATCAATTAAGCCTATCTACTATGGACTCGTTATTATAAAGGAGTTGATAAATATGACGAGAATCAATATTCAATGTATTTCCAAGTGCAATTGAAATATCAATGGACAGAAAGTAAGTGACTTTGATTATTTATTATTGTCACAAGAAGAACACTCATCTTAATACAAAAGAGCATATGATATTAATCCAGTCTAGAATAATAACGGTGATTAATAAATAAACTTTTAAAAAGGAAACATTTTACAAGTTTTGGAAATATGCCAAGATACGATTTATATGTCCAATCGTTGATTTAAGCAGAAATAGATATTTCTATTTATTATTCACCCCTTTTTATTCTTGATTTTATTTTGATGTCTTTGTATTTCAGGGGTCATTGATTTGTATGTTTGTCCGTTTTGTCTATTCGTCCTTTTCACTGAGCTTGGGTATGCTGGATAGGTCGAGCTGATGAGAGGCCAAAAAGCCTCGAAACAGCGCTGTCCTCGATTTCCAGCACAAATATCAAAAATAGCTCAGTGAATTTGTGTTTTGTTTTGTTTAGTTATGTGCGTTCTTTGGTTTATTTTACTGTAAAAAAGTACTAACGCACGTTAATTTCCTTGTCTAAATAGATATTTCTAGTTGAGAACTAATTTAAATTATTGAGGGAATCGATCCACAATATGTTTGTGTTTATTATTAAATATGAAGACAGTTATACTTCTTAATTATGTCTGAGAATCGTTACTTTGTGAAAGAACTGTGAATGTTAACTGTAGAAGTAAAAAGTGAACTTTATTTTTGTGTGACTCTTTGCGAGTTAGTACAATGAACTTAATATCAAAGATAACTTGTTGAATACAGATATAGAGAACTGTTAATCTTAAAGTATCAAGATACAGTTAATGGTGGATAAATGTATGGATCAAGAAGATAATTGTAGAAATTGATATTGTTTTTGTTGTTTTAAGATTTCTAAAAGAAGTAAAGAATTTAGAATCTTGAATCTTAAGTATTTGTTGTTATCATTAACATAGTACAACCCAGTACGTACACAAATATTAAGCTTATTATTAATTATTAAACATTATTATTTTTAAGTATCTTATAATATAATAATAATAATAATAATCTTATAATATAATAATACGGTCATCACATATAAAATATAAAATAAAGTATATTTACAATTGAAATACGAGCACTATAGAAACGCTCAACGTTTCTTTGACGAGTAAAGTATTTACATCATGTTTCGGTTTAAAAACAGTAGGAGGCTGAACCACCATATGACAATGGGCGCATTCAATTAAGAGATGGGGGGATTGATGGCTCCGCCGCCTTCCTGTTTTTGTGATTGAACAAACAATGTGAAATCAAAGTACTAAAATACCCAGAATATATATGCAAAAAACTTGGATAAGTATATTAATAATTATAATAAATAAATTTTATTTCCATTTATAACATATACATACAATCAGTCCTACTAGGTATTACAATACCTGTGTTGTAGGTGCTGATTACTAAATTATATTTTTAATCTGTAATTATAATAATTAATTTTTAGTGATTTGGAATTATGATGTAGTCTTTATTCCTTATTATTGGGAATTTTAGATTATTTCGTTATTAATAAATAAATAGTAAATGATAGGGAATGATCCCTATTTTATTAATTTTTGGATTATTTACTTGTAAATGTAAATTTTAATCTTGTAATTTTAATCTTTAAATTTAAATATTTAAGTATCTTAAATTTAAATATATAATAAGAAATAAAGTATACCAAGACATCTTTATTGCTTAGTTGGGGATCATTTTAAATTTTAAAAATTTTTAAATTTTTTTAGATAGTTTGTTATTAATATTAGGAAAAGGAGCAAAGTCTTATAATATTGCGTTTGAGTTTTTCTAAATAATCTAACGAAACAGTAATTTGAATTTTGTATTGGCATTTTTCAAATTTAAGATTACTGTCCAGATATATATAGAGTATTTCAGAAAGTACTTTGGGGGAGGGTTCCTAAAACTACAACAAGAGCAAAAGTCCATATAAACTATATTCGAAAATCCTACGGTTTCAGTTATTAAAGAAAGAACATACTGACACATCTGTTAGATATTGTCAGGTTATTATCAAGTGTTGAAACTTTCACAAACTCAGAAACTCATAAGATATGTTCAAAATTTCCTCCTCGTGCTTCCATACACGCATGCACTCGTCGGATCATGGAGTGTCGCACCCCCCCCCTTTCAAATACTCCCACAAGGTGTCGAATGGTTTCGCAGGCTTCCATGACACGTTGATAAAATGTCTCTGCATTAGGAATGTCTGCTGCACAAACCAATTATTGAAGTGAACCCACAGATAAAAATCCAAAGGATTGAGGTCGGGTGAATGTGCAGGCCATGGAACTGGTCCTCCCTACCTATCCATCTGTAATGGTTGATATTACCTAGTGCATCTCGAAAAATATTGCTAAAATATGCTGGAGCCCCATCATGCATAAACCTCATGTTTCATCTTATTGGCAAGGGCACATCCTGTAGCAAGGCTGGAAGATACCAGCAAAGCTGGTTGTTCTGAATCATTTCCCTGTAGACAGTCCCTGTCACACATGCTGGAAGAACATATGGACGTACTTGACAGTCGCCGACAGTTCCAGTCCTATCATTAATCTTAAACTGCTGCTAGCCTGAATTGTACCACGAGGATTTTCTTATGCCCACAAATGTTGGTTGTGAAAATTTGTTAGTCCATCTCGTCCAAATGTTGTCTCATCTGTAAACAAGACCGAGGAGACAAACAACGGATTGGCAGTTTGTGCAACAAACCAACCACAAAAGTTCTCCCGTGGTGGATAATCGGCAAGCGAAAGACCCTGCACACATTACGGATACAGGAAAACGGATACAGCAGCATCTCGTGAATTAACCTCCATGCGGTAGTAAAAAATGCATCACATATTCGGGCTACCTGTCGAACGCTGATACCCGGATCTTTCCAAAACCTGTAAAATGCGTTCTTCCTTGTTAGGCGTACGAGCGACGCTTGGTCTTCATCGATCCATAGTTCGTGGTGCTGCGGATCATGTTTCAGCAACACGACGATAAACAACAGTAAATGTTGGACGACTCGGCAGATTGCGGTCTCGAAACGCCATCTGATACAACCATGCAGCCTCCGTTACATTCGCGCTACCGTACATAAAAATCACATCTCCCTGCTCACGAAATGGGTATACTGCCGTGGTTCAACGGAACACGTTTCAGTCAACGCACTACTACACATCTGATACGTTGAAGACAGAGTAACTCACTACTGTACACACGTTCACCAATGACCCATGGAAACAATTTCCTTGGCAACAACATAGCATTATTTAGAAGACAATCAGTGCACAGCAAAAGTGAGTTGTGGGATTGTATCTTGAAACGCACTGACCGTAAACTTTCATTAATAACTGCAAACTAGGATTTTCGGACATATGTTTATATGGACTTTTGTTCTTGTTTTAGTGTTAGGAACCCGCCCCCAAAGTATGTAAAAGTATTTCTGAAACAGCCTGTATATATATATATATATATATATATATATGAATAGTCCAATTTAGCCCAAAGTGAAATTTTCTACTAAGTTCTTGTATTTTAATCTATTTAGCATGCGAATCACTACTATTCCATTTGTACATTTTTCTTTCTTTCTATGGCTATTTGTTGGTGTTTGCATCTCACTAAAACGGCTACAGATTTTCTAGCGATTGATAGCTAATCGTGAACCTTTTAATATTTAGTGAATTAAGACCACATATAATAGAAAAACACACTGACCAGTCTTTCTTAATATTCCGAGTAGTGTTCTCAGTAAGGATTAATTTTTAATCTTAGATAAATAGTGGTCAGTTGTGAAGACGGAATTGGGATATGGAGACAAAAGTAATCATGCTTACATTTTAAATTGGACCAAAGCATCTAACCAAATTTTAAAGAAATCAGTCAACAGTTCTCGTTATGGATTTCGGAGGCGAAGACCAATAGAATAAGTACGTACTTTGATGCCTTAATAAATAATGAATTTTAAGGAAACCCCTGTGCAAAACAGCAAAACATACAAACTAAGGATAAACATATTGAAGGGAAAAATAATACTTGGTCAGCGTAGACTCAATGTACTGCATTTCAAGAAAAAAAGATTAAAAATACGAAGTTTAAGATGGAACTTTTGCATAAAAAAATATGGTTTTTAAAATTAACTATAATTCGAATAATGAGAAATTTTAATGACTTGATTAAAGGAAAGACATTCGTCCTTTTCACTGAGCTTGGGTATGCTGGATAGGTGGAGCTGA
>JAFIDM010000005.1:6716239-6743722 GCA_023159025.1 Thereuonema tuberculata
AGGCAAGATCCTATCGATGAGAGTCACCGCCAACCTGGAAGTGACCCTCAACAAAGGAAATCAAGAAAAATAAAATGTTGTGCCTCACAACATCAACAAAATCCTTTTCCTGCGACTTGATTCTTTCCTTTTCCCAATTCTTTTTATCGGGAGAGGCAGGATTGGGCCTTTTTAAAAATATAACAAACAATTAGAAAGTTTTTTAATATCAAAAATCGTATAAATATAACAATAAGAATTTTTTACATCAAAATATTTTGTCCTAATAAAGTAAACAATATTATAATACAATAATTAATACAATACTACAAACATTCATCTTATTTAAATTTTTCCTCTTTTCATCTAATCATGTCCTGAAAATAAGAAACTGTGTTTGCATTAACATAATATCCTTTGTCTTTATTAATCCAATCGAAAGTTTTAATGCTTCTATCGTATATCTGGAATACTTATCTAATATTTTGAAAAGTATTTCTACTTTAGGGTCTGGATCGTATTTCCCGAAGTCAGTGTTCCACCCATTCAGAAGTTTTTGGGCGATTATTTTCATAAGCCGCCGTATGCTAGCGGACTGGTTCACTAATCATTCTGCCTGTATTTCCAAAATATATTTGGTCACAAATCCTGCACTTTAATTTATAGACTGTTCCCATTATCCTCTCGTCAAATTTTGTTTTTCATAATTTGTTTCTTCTTTAAGCTTTAATAATAATTTAATAGTTTTTTCTTTTTGTGGATTATCCTGATGTCATTTTTGCTACATATTTCTTTTATCATATCGTTAATTTTAATCTCAATTTGGTAATTTTAGGACTTAAATCATATTTCAGTTTGTCTTTTTCTTTTTCTCCAATTCTTTCTTTATTCGTCCTGATAAATGCTTTGAAACACTTGTTGATAAAAATATCTGGGTATTCATTTATCTTCAATGTTTCCCTGAAAAAATAAATTTTTGGGTCACATTTTTCTTTTGTCATAGTATTATTGGTAATAGGATATAACGTATTACCAATTACTGCTTTCTTAATTTTCATATTGTATGCTGAGGCACCGGCGGATCCAGGATTTTTCAAAGGGGGGGGGGGCTAACTTTTTTGAAGGGCTGACTATATTTGTGAGTTTGAAGTGCACACTAGTAGCCAGCTTTTTATTAGCAATTGAAATCGTCATCGTGACAATAGTAATGTTTATCAGGCAGCAACCTTTGTAACCCCATTTTATCCAGTCTATATTCACAGCTGAAGGGAGGGGCTATAGCCCCCCCCCCCCCTGGATCCGCCTATGTGCTGAGGTGAAGTTGATAAAATGTCTGCTCTTGAATTCTTTTTCGTAGTAATTCCAACCTTTCAAGTAGCCAGTAATAAACGTTTTCCAAAATGAAATAAGTCATTTGCATGATTAAGAAATGTTCATATATATTTAATGGTGTTGAAATGTCCAATTTTTTTCCACAATTTGTGTAGATTTCATGAGGTAAATATATATATAATATTTTTAGGTACATTATTATCAATAACTCAATCCTGATTATCAAATTGATCTTTCATTATTTTTATTTAACAGAGACATTTTCATCTGATATTGGATCAGTTTTATCATTACATTGTGTTTCTATTTTCCTTTTCTTTGGTGGTACGTAGGATCCCATTCCTGCAGCCGCTTCAGCTTCTTTCTATGTATATGGCTCATCTTCTAATGCTTTTAATCTGCGTTTGTGAGTTTTACATTTAAGATGATCTTGTAACGCTTGGTTATCTGTAAAATATCTCGCGCAATGAAGGCAATAGAATTGTGCACATCCTGGAACATCATAATCATTGCCTTCATTGCACGAGATATTTTACAGATAACCAAGCGTTACAAGATCATTTTAAATGTAAAACTCACAAACGCAGATTAAAAGCATTAAAAGATGAGCCATATACACAGAAAGAGGCTGAAGCGGCTGCAGGAATGGGATTCTACGTACCACCAAAGAAAAGGAAAATAGAAACACAATATAATGATAAAACTGATTCAATATCAGATGAAAATGTCTCTGTTAAATAAAAATAATATAGGCTATATTTGATAATCAGGATTGAGTTAATAATAATAATATACCTAAAAATATTAGATATATATTTACCTCACGAAATCTACACAAATTTTGAAAAAAATTGGATATTTCAAAACGATTAAATATATCTGAACATTTCTTAATCATGCAAATGATTTATTTCATTTTGGAAAACGTTTATTACTGGAGTTGGAATTTAAACAAAAGTTTACTCTGAAAGAAAGTTCATCGAGTACTACATTGGTATCTATATTATATATTTTTCGTAGTGTTCATGTGAAGTACTTGTGCCTTCATTTTTTAATGATAGATCCAAATATTTTATCGTATTCTCTTTTTCTTCCTGTATTTATATTTAATGTATTGATTAACTGAATTTATCTTGTTGAAAAAAAATTTAAAATTGTCTATATATTCCTTTACACATTATAATAACATCATCTACATACCTAAAATATTCAAAATTATTATTTTTCTAATTAAAAATGTTTTTTTTTTTTCTGGAATTCTTCCATATGTTACATAGCAACCCCGAGATACGGCTACCCATTGGGATTCCCTGGAAGAATTCATCTATATGGAAGAATTCGAGAAAAAATACATTTTTAATTAGACAAATATTAATTTTGAATATTTTAGGTACGTAGATAATGTCATTATAATGTAGAAAGGAACAGATAGATTTTAATTTTAATTTTAATTTTTTTTCAACAAGATAAATTCAATATATTAAATAAGGTAAAGTTGGGAGAGAGGACACACAATTCGAAGTTTTCACGTAAAATATTAAAAAACTTTTTTTTAAATGTTTGAAAGCTTTAAACTGTTGATTTATCCTTTGCTTTCATATTTATGTTATTATTTTTATGTTTTTAATGTTGTTTCTTATTTTTAGAATTTAAAAAAGTTTTTGACATTGAGTCATCTCTTCCAGACCTATGGTCTGGAAAATAAATATATTTTTTTACTCAAAAAGAAACAATATTAAAAAACTAATACAAATAAAAAGAAACAAATTTAATACACATACAAATCAAATTAAGTTAAATATAAATATAAAACTACAGTATTAACTTAAGTAATAATTAGGCTATTTACTTATTTTAACGTTTATTTAAGAATAATAAAATAAAATTTAATTATTAGACAAAAAACAGTTTAACAAATAATTTTAATAAACTGAATAAAATCTTTTGATTTGCAAAAAGTATTTTAAAATAAAAAGGCTAAATATCATCATCGAAGTCACTATAACAATAAATACACGAATAAAACTTATTGGGATTTTTTGCACATCTCGTGTGAGCCACAGATATCAGATTTGCAAAATACTTTAGATTTTATTTTATTAAGTCTATACGAAACTTAGTGGTAATTATTTTTTTTAAAATTATGCAAATTGTATTGTATTGGAATGTATATAAAATAAAAGAAAGACAAAAATAAAAGAAAAAGAATAAAAAAAGGGGAGAGATGACACGTGTCACCTCTCCCTTTTTAGGTGTGTCATCTCTCCCCAAGTGATGGGACAGATGACACACACACCGCCATTTCCACCAAATGGGACCCGAGACACTAGTGACCGGTACATAACCTTGCTTACTCTATGTATATGTTTACACAGTGAATTATAGCGAAAGATATAGCGAAAGATATAGCGAAAGTATAAACAATGAGGAAAAAAAAATAAAAATAGATACTGAGTCTTTAAGTAAAGAATTAATACTGTTAACAGATGAAATAAAAAGGAATAAGGAAGAAAATCCAAACAAAATTGTAAATAAATTAAACAAATTAATAAAAAAAGCAAAAATTAGTGTTAAAAAAAAAACAATCAAAGATGACAATAGAAGAGTCCAAAATGAAAGACAATATCAGAATTATAAAAAAAATTGGATGAATGATCAAATACTGAAACATATTGAAGAAAAAAATAACTTATACAAAAAATATACAAAAAACAAAACAAACGCAAAGTTAGAAAGAGAATATAAAAAAAAAAGAAATTGGTTGAAAAATCAAATAAATAAACAAAAGAATAAATATTATAGGAAAATGATAAAAGACGATCCAAACGCTAATTCAAATGTTTGGAAAATTCTAAATAATAATATAATTGGAAAGCATAACAGTAATAAAACTTCAAATTATTCAAACTTATTAGAAAACTATAATATCAAAATATTATTTAATCACCTAAGTAAAAATTTTACTCAGAATATAATTGCTACAAATAACAAAAACAGTAGAATAACGAACGAAGTAAAACAGGTCTCTGAATTGAATTCTATGGCATTAACATTTCCAAATAAAAATGATTTAATAGAAATAATGAATAATCAAAAGACAAAATATTCGTTTGGACCAGATTTAGTAAACACAATACACATTAAAGAAATAAAGGAAAATCTTTCAATTTTGTTGGTTGAACTTTTTCAAAAAATTTATTATTCAGGTATTTATCCCAATTCATGGAAGATTTCTTATATAATTCCAATTTATAAGGGAGGAAATCAAAATGATTTAAACAATTATAGGCCAATTTCACTAATCTCTAATATATCAAAAATTCTTGAAAGCTATTTAACTAAAAACATATATAACTACATAAGCCAAAAGAAACTCTTAAATAGCAATCAATATGCATACCAAAAAAATAAAAGCACTTTACATTTATTGAACACTGTTAATGAATATATAAATCAATCTTTAAACAATGGAAAAATTATATATGTTGCATTCATTGACTTTAGGAAGGCTTTTGATTCTATTGACCATAAGATTTTACTTCAAAAAATTAATCAAATGGGAATAAGGGGAAATGTGTATAAAATTATAGAAAACTACTTGAAAAAGAGGAAGTTTAAGATTAAAATTGAGAATAACATCAGTCGAATTTATAACTCGAGAAGAGGAATCCCCCAAGGGTCAAATTTAGGCCCTGTCTTATTTAACATCTATATTAATTCAATTAGCAACAACATTAACAATTCTAGAATTTTTCTCTACGCTGATGATGTTATTCTGATTACTACAGATGCAAGCCAAATTCAAGCACACAAAAATTTGCAAATAGACATAAATAATATAAGCAAATGGTCATCTTTAAATAGAATGAAAATAAATGGAGATAAAACGAAAATTATGGTAATTAAAAATAAAAACAAAATTTTAAACAATAATCTAATAATAAACTTACATGAAATGGAATGTTCAAATATTAACCAAAGCAATAATGATGTAATGAACACATGTAATTGTAAAAAACTGGAAATAATCTCAACATATAAATACCTTGGAATATATATTGATAATAAATATAATTGGAATAGACAATATGAGTTTGTAATAGGGAAGTTGAACTCATATTCTTTTCTTTTCTATCATATCAAAAATGTTTTTCCATTTAAACAAAAACTTATAATTTACAAATCTCTTGTGGAGTCTCTCTTAAATTACGGTCTGGAATGTTGGATCAATATTAATAAACAACAAGTAGAAAATATAAATAAATTGACAATGAAAATATTCAATAATATATACATAAATTTTAAATATAAATCAAAAAAAGAACGAATAAGAATAAGAAAAAAATATGGTATATTAAAAATCAACGAAAAATTTATATACAAAATATTGATAAAGAATTATTTTGAAGTAATAAGAGAAAAAAATTCTCAAGAAGTAGAAATAAATACTAGGTACAACTGGTATAAAATCTTTAAATTGGATAAAATTAAAAACAACTGGATACAGGTTAACAAATTACGTTAAATACAAAATTTTCAGTCAAATAAATATTAATCAAAATGAAACTCTAACATTTAAACAAATAAAGCAGAAAATGATCTCTGATGTGGTGGATGGGTTAATTAAATATTAAGAATAAAATTAATACTAATTTTAAGTGAATAATTTATTTATTATCTTTAATTGGTGATTTAACTTTTAGATCAATAGATCAAAATTCTCAGTCCTATACCACAGGTATACAGTTTATAAGTATACCTAATGGGACTGATAAACATTTAAAAAATAAAAGAAAAAAAAAAAAAAAAAAAAAAAAAAAAAAAGATGCCTTAAAAAGGGCTATTAACTAAACAAGTTCGCAAAGTCAACAAAAATTCTAGCAGAAACCTGGCTACATCATTGGAAGAAAACTCAATAAAATCTTATATATCAATTCAGCACAAACACTCTACACACACTAAAGCTCAGACTGGCCTCGGGTCTTGGTCATGTGATGCGCTGCAGTCTACTGAAAACCCTTCTTGAAGTTACATTACATGTGTCATCTCTCCCAACCTTACTATATACAATGCAGGAAGAAAAAGAGAATACGATAAAATATTTGGATCTATCATTAAAAAATGAAGGTAGATTTATATATTATTGTATATATGTACATTTATTGTAAGAGACGTCTGAAGGTATTGTTTTAAAAATATAATGCAACTATATAGTGGGCCCGTAGCCGAGTGGATAAGGCTGCGGGCTGGAGGTGGTGGGTTCAATTCCGAGCCTCGGCGGAGGGCGGGGAATTTTCCACGCTCCATTCTCCTCCAAACAGGTCCTAGGGCCTGCCCAGCCCTCTATCGAATCGGTACCGGGTTTCTTTCCCGGGAGTTAAAGGTGGGCTGACCACCCGACCTCAACGTCGTCCCGTTGATTGTGAAACGTCGGGAGCCTTACCTAGGGTGCCTTTCATGGATCATTTTTAATGTAACTATTTAAGTAATTATGTTATTATTTGAAAAAAATATTAAATTGAATTAAGAGTGCCAAACCTTAAATAATTTGTTAAAATTGTTTATCTCTTTTCTTCGAGAATTCTCCATCCCTAATTAAATGTACTGTTCTTTAATTAATTTACATTTTTTTCATTTTAAAAACATCGGACAGAGAACACAGTTTAAAATATAATTAAAATTAAATTCTAAAATATATTTTGAACAGTAATGAGACATTTCGGCAAAGTTAGAAAAACATTCATTAGAAAGCCATGAATATAATTGTTATTTTTTTTAACGTAAAAAGTAAACTCAAAAACAAATATATAAATATTTGTTAGATCATTTGAATATTTATTTTATCTTCATTATTAGACTTTTTGCGAACTCTGAAATATTATATTCAAGCCTTAATATGTAGCATTTGAAATGTGTTACGCAGGGCCGGATCAAAACATTGCTGGCCCCCAGCGAAAATCCTTCACGGGCCTTACCGAGCTATTTCGAGCCGCACCCAGACCATTCCCCCTTTTCAGCGGGCTCCACCGCAGTGCGGGAACTGGCAGTACCTAGATCCGGCCCTGATGCTACGTAAAAATTAATTTAATGAAAACCCTCTTCAAAGATATTCATAAGATTTTGTTGCCAACAGCAATAAACATAGAAATTAGAAACTCCATATGAAACGAAAAGGGCTTTATGCTAAATATACAGCTTACAGCTCATTTCACTACACCTAATGATGAATTTACATACTTGACATTGTAGCTTTTTTACTTTACTAGGGATTCAATTTAAAATGGCTCCTGATTATTTTGGTTTCCGTTGACAATTGTTTTTTATTATTCTGAATCTACGGCACATTGTTTCGTGTTAACTTGAATTCATTAAAAAAAAATGAAGAGTGATATTTTATATTTCATCGATCCATTTCCTTGTTCTTGTATTGCTTTCACCAGGCAACTGATCAATGTATGCAATTTTTCTATTAAATGACAGTCTGATAATTATTACCAGTTCATGAAACTATTGTGGTCGGATCCTTATTGTTATTAAGTCAAAAATAGCCCAGTGTTGACAAATTGGTTTTGAAACTTCTGTAATTCTGTAAACTCTTCAATGATTTGACTTCTAGTTTTTCGGCTTGATTTGTTTCCGACTTATTTGTTCGGAAAATTGTTTAAAGATGTGTAGTTACGAATACAAAGAATTCATTATTATATTTATGAAAGTGGAGGCATTCGTGTCTAAAGGTTGTGAATTACAATTAATTCTATTGTTTGTAATCTTTTGATATGTTAATGAGATATATTTTATTTTAATCTTTCAACTATGAAAACGATTAATTAGAAATAAGATAAACAACAAACCAAGAAGACACAGCAGTAAACAAACCCCTCTTAGCTATCAATAGTGGGAGTGAGAGACGACCGTTTCGTCCTCTTTATGGACTCATCAGCCTCAAAAACCATTTGTTGAATACTCAGATCGGAAAACCAAATTAGGGATTCCACCCACGCACCCGCCAGTGGGTTCCCAAAAAAATAAAAGCACAACAAAAATAAAAACATAAAAACATTTGTTTTGCTTTTATTTTATTGAAAACCCACTGGCGGGTGCGTGGATGGATTCCCTAACTTGGTTTCGCGCTCTGAGGTTTCAACAAAGGGTTTGTGCGGCTGATGACTCCATAAGAGGACGAATCGGCCGTCTCCCACTCCCATTGTTGATAGCTCAGAGGGGAAATCTTTTGTTTACCTTCGTAATTACTTTATTATATTATGCGTTCCCTTAAACAAAACATTGCTTTCATTGTGGACACCAGATGAGTAGCAATGTAAAGATTTTGAATATTGTAAAATAATGCAATGTAAAAATACTGCAATTAGAAAGATAATGAAAATCATTTTAATGAGCCACATAATAGGCAAGAATCTAAACAGGAATAAAGAGATTTGGATATATGAAAAATTCGTAAATTTAGCTTTTGATATGGTTAATTTAAAATCCAATAAAAATTGTGAAGATCGGAGAATTAGCTTATTAATAATTATTATGTTTGAGGCATTAATTGTATTTTTAAATGTTAACAGTGCGAACTTGTAGATTATGTAATAAAGGTAAAGCTCGATATGATTGTATATTTAGAATGTTGAATATTGTTAATCAAATCGCAGGTTTCATTTTGTTTACGAAATTGTTGTACGATTATGGCTTAAAAAAGGAAAGACGTGTAATTCTTTCCGAAAATTCGCTAGCGTTAAATATTTTTATAGATTTAATTGGTGTGAGAATGTGATAATTTAATAAATACTGATACTAATCTAAAAACAACCACAGAATAACTTCAAATGCATTTCAGAAATCGTATAAAGTGCGCACATTACTATAAAACAGAGTTGCAGTCATGCATTAAAAAGTAATGGAAGAACAGATTACAATTAACGTGTATTGCAGTTTTTGAGAGACATTTAATTGAATACCGTTGCTAGGTCCGTTGGAATCGAACTTTATACCAGAAGCTTAAGTTCTATTGAAATATTTTGAAGAATCTGAATTCTAATTTTCATCAGTATGTTGATATGAAGATGAGGTAATATTAAATTCTAAATGTTTTTTTAAAAAGAGAACTATTTGTCTGTTATTTAGCTTTAATTTAAATTAAGCATAAATTTTTGAAAAATGTGCATATTATCTCAGTAATACAGCCAACTCGGCTATAACACGGTTGTTTATATCGCTAATTCGGATGTTATGCGATTTGGTGTTGGACCCCTTCTATTTTGGAAAAGGTGTAAAATTGTAAAATTGCAAAAGTATGAAAATCGATTGATTTTAGAGAACTGCTCGCGATTTGCTTCTTACAATTAATATTTATGAATACCTAGTTTCGATCACGTGTCTCTACGTTTGTACAAGATGCCAAGATGGCGGCGCCAAACCGTTAGAAAACAGAAATATGAAGATTTCGGCTAATATAACCCATCAAAGTGCTGAAAAGGTAATGATTTATATATATTTATAAATTTAAAATTATCTCACATCACTCTGAATGATATAGGTAATCGCGAAATGACCATTTTAAATCGATTTGTAATCGTGTGGGCGATAATAGGGTTAGATTATACGACATTTGACATCGCGAAGTAAAAAAAGCTGAGGCAGATCGCGATCTTCGAGATCTTGAATCCGAAAGATCGCGATATAGCCGAGTTTGACTGTAGTTTAATTCTTTAGTTTAAAATTCTTAATATTTTAATTTTTTAATTTATTCATGTATTTTCTTTAAATTTATTCTAGTTTAATTAGGGATTTAACTCAGTGATAGAATGGTGTGGAAACCTGTATTATTTTATTTAGTCTGCTCAAAGCCTTTGTAAAAATAAAATACTAACTGTATTAATATGTTTTGTAATTAAATCATTTCTATTAAAAGGAAAAAAAAAATAATTAAAGGAAAAAAAAAATCTTTGTTCATTTTTAGATTTGAATTATTTTTATTAATTTTAAAGCCCTACACAAAATTTTAAGATTCTTAATAAGTGATTTTCTTCCACTGTATAATTTAAATAATTTTTTCTCTGCTAAACTTGGTGACTATTCTCATTCAAACTTTGAAACTTTGTATAATTTTTGGTTTATAATTTCGTTTAAATTATCAAATAATAGGATAGGTACACTGTACACTGATTTTCATTTATAATTCTACATTTATCCAGATAAATATAAATTGAATTTGCTAAATTAGCTTCAAAGATATTAGAGATATTGATAAAATAGGTATTGGTCTATTGTTTATATAATTCAAGCAATTCCTGTATTGGATAAGTTTCGAATAGTAACATTTATTAAACTGGACTGTCAATTTTATATATCTCATTGATATATTTTTCTAGGCCTATTGATTTTTTTAAAATCTTTCTGTAACTAAATTTTAATGAAACTGAGAAAAATAATTTTAATTTTAGTTATTTTGTTATTTGATGCAGTAATCATTTTCTCCCACAATTGATTTGTTTCAATTGTAAAATTTTTAAATGAAAGTAAATGGACCACTTGAGGTTTACGCGCCTATCGACGTCACGTAAGACGTGTATCCCACATATGGCGAGAGCTTGTGGGATAAACAAACATATAACTTTGTGTGAATTACTTAAAAAATACTTCGATTTTTTAGATTTCAAGACGGATGGTTCAGTACTGTGCAGATCCTTATTGTAATAATTCTGTAAAAACGCTTATTTATAATATTTCTTCTATATCTACACATGTTAAAACAAAGCACATGGCTTTGTTTATCCCATATTCGAAGCAGTAGCCTGGTGGGATATGTTGTAACTACGAAGCCCTGCCTATCCTCAAGTGGTCCATTAAATTATATCCTTCTTTGAAAATATATTGCTGTCGTCTTCTTCAATAGGCGATAATCAACTCTACATCCAATCTGAAAGTTTTGGAAGGCTTACAATCGTTGCATCCAAATCAAATCTTTTAGTTCAGCCTCTATATCTACTAGGGTTAAAACGAAGCACATGGCTTTGTTCATCTCACAAGCCAAAAAGTAGACTGGTGGGATATTTTGGAACTACGAAGCCCCGCCTATCCTCAAGTGGTCCATTAATGGATATATAATTATTATTTCTAATTAATAACATGGAAACACCTTACACAATTACTTTTGACAATTGTGGAAATCTTACAATTATTATATAGGCTATTTATGCAATGGGCTCGTAAATCAACTTGGCCTACTCACAGCAATCAGAAGCTTCAGTCTAATATAATGACAGTGGTGACTACTACCTACATCTTTAGATTAGATTGAAGCTACCGAGTACTCTGAGTAGGCCAAGTTTTTAACTCAGAGGGCTCGGAAGCTGTAACCAATAAGCGGATTGACACCAAAATTTGGATACAGACTATTCAAAGGATGTGGAAAAGGATTATTCAAAAAAAACTTCAAAAAAAAATTCAAAAAAAAATTCAAAAAATTTTTCTAGGGAATGCTTTACTGCAAAATAGACAAAAAAAATCACTCTAAATAACTAAGACCAACCTTAAATGACATTTTGCGATTATCAATAATACGAATAAACTCAGTGAAAACTCAAAGACAAATTTGGCGCGCCAATTAACGAAAATGCAATCTCATTGGCATAAATACTTGCATTGCAGCTGAGTTCTCGATCCAAAAATGATTACAACTAGAGAATGCCGTTCTGATCAAATACGATGATTACCACTTTGTCACAGGTGGTTTATTTTTTTCCTGCGAGCGATATATTATAAAACTATTTAGAAACTACAGTCTGCTACCAAATATTACCAAGGTTTAAAGTTAAATTATGAGCACAAGACAAAATTAACTATATTTTACAGTCAAAATCTATATTAATAGAATTCTATATACTTGTAAGATATCTGCTAAGAATGTGCTGGGCCCGAGAATAACGTTCAATTGGATATAAATCTGAATTAAATGAAAAAATTATCCCTCTTCACTAATAGGATAATAAAAAAAAGGATTAAATTGAACACATTTTAATATCATCCCTTATTAATAAATAAATTATACATACAAAGTAACTAAAAATTGAAATAAAAAAAAATTAACAATTCTAGAAAGACTTTCCTTTTCTGTTGACATAATAGTTATTCTAAGCTAAAATGTACATTTGAAGGTCCATAGCTCCTCCGAGTGATTTTTGTAAAATAAGTAGATAGTACTTACTGTTATCTTCGTCACACCAAGATTGTTGTTGGAACCCTACGTTTTCTGTTTAGTTTTGACGAAATATTTTCTATGAGAATATACGAAGCACTAAAGTTAGATGTTTCACTCTTGTAGAATGATTTCAATCTAGCACAAACATATACAACCGAGTATTATCGAAAATTACGTTTTCGGCGAAATCAGCTTAACTGCAACAGCGGTAACCATTGCTTTGTTTGCGGGAACGAACTGGCTTCAAATCGCAGTTCTGATTTTCGATCTCGTGAGTTCTCTCCCAAACACAAAAATTTTGACTTTTTTACAAATAAATGGTAAACAGCAATCGCAACTTCTTTCTTCCTATCGCCAAGCAGTCTGCTTGTAGCTGACTCGGAGAAATAAATTGTATTATCACAGTTTTCTAGTAGACGGTAATAAATTTTCTATTTTTACAAAAAAGCCTTTTTTCACATTTTTCTGACGTCAACAAATTATTGCAAAACAGCCACTCACATAGGTTAGAATTTGATAAAAGATAGCATGACGTCCGTGCGAATTGCAAATATTTCAACATTAGAAGGTAATTAATTGGCCATATAAAGGTAATAAAAAAAGATAAAAAGCTCAGGAGAATTAAAGAGTACCTGAAATTACAAAAAATAACTGGAGTCAAGATAATTTAATTATTGATTGTTCTTAAACAAATATTTATTATACCGTAAAACAAAGAGTGAAAATATATAAAAAGCATATAAAAATTAATGTTGCACGGGAATGAAAGAGAAAAAAAGCATAACAGATATTGGCGATCGTTCGTGATGTTTAATTCTCCTGAAATCCTTTAATCACGATTTTCCGCTGTTTGCGACAGAATGAGTTACATCTACGGAATGTAAACTTCGAACTAGCTTAAAAAAAACAGTAGCTTCAAAATACCATGTTTGATAAAGAATTTCTGATGATACTGAATACGACTGCCAGTGTCTACAATCTAACTCTTGTATTTACTAAAGAGTGAGACGATAGTTATTAGAAAATCAGCTGAAAACTAAATTTAGAATCCACATTGTTAAAGTACTAGTCCAATTTGAAAAATTCTTTTTGCGTTAGATTGGCCGTTTATTGAGGAAGGTTAAAGGCTATATAACATCACGCTACGACCAATAAGAGCGGTGCAGTAAACATAAACGTGAACCAACGGGTTGCGACGGGGCGGCTTGGCTGCAAACGAGAACCGAATATTACAGAGAATGGCCGATATTAACGCGGATGAAACCCCAGGGCACAGGTCGTTATTCATAAATAACCTTAAGATAATATGAAACAAGAAACAATTTATAACCGAAATGTTATAAAATCTTGAAGATAAATAGATTGAAAAAATTTTTCACCTGAATTTAAAAAAGAGTAATTTACTAATTCAAAAAAAAAGTCCTTTATTTTCATTAAAAACGATACTTCTTATTTTGTTATTCTAATAATTAGTGTAATGGGGATGTTTATGGTCTCTGGGTCGAGGCTGGTAAAGTCACGTGATGCAGGTGTGTGACTTCTAAAAACATGGCTAAGATTACCGAAAAAACTCTGTATATTAAAGATTTCTCAACTTTAAATATATTGAATTATCGGCATACAATTAAGGAGGCGTATGGAAATAATGTAGATACGTTATTTCTAGATGAAAGGAATAGAACAAATTTCTCTTTACATATATTTATGCCTTTCATCTAGATATCCCAATTTTTATTTAGTTATTTTATTTATTCAAGATAATAACTTTGATTTCATAGGAAAATTAGAAGAAATTACGGTAATATAAAATTTAATTATATCATTTTAAATCTTCTTTATTATAAAGAAAATTTACTTTACTCTGAAACAATAGCAACATTTTAATTGGTCTAATATTTTAATTAGTTTATTTTTATTTCGATCTAATCCATTAGACCACGCCGGCACGGCGAAATTATATTACCTTTAGTTTAACTTGATGATTTTTTTAAAATTATTCATTATCTTTTGTTTAAGGGATTTATTTCCTGTGTTTTCATAGAAGTGAGAACTTTGAATTTTATTAGCATTGCTTGAAAATTCATTACCTATTATTTGCTTTATTATGAGTTTATTTATTCCATTTAGCATTAATCAATAAGTAAATCTGAGTCAAGCCATATTCTTCATTCGATTGCTCAAACATATTTTACGTGTTTTTTTTTTTTTTTTTGAAAAATTTTGTTTATGACAAATCATTAAAACACATTTCATTAAGTACAATTCATTAAATATAGATGAAAAGGAAACAAGAATAAAATCAAATAAAAAAATGGACTAATAATGAATTGTAATACCATTCATAATAAATTCAGTTTGGAAAGGTTTATAAATAATTTCATTAATAATGTAAAATAATTGATATTTCGTCCCGAGTTTTTTTAATGAAGACATTTTATTCAGGAATGGACATGATAAAAAATCTGCTAATGAGTTTCTTTTTATAAGACCACTGAATTGGCTGAAGATACACGAAGTGGAATATATATTTTTCTATAGGTCGGATGGTATTATGAACATTTTGAAAATTGGATTCTTAGGATTAAAAGGGTCATAATCTTTTTCCGAACCAAAAGCATTCAAATAAACAAAAGAACTTGATTTTTTTAATGTAGTTTGAGTTGTTTCTGTTTTAGTTTAAGAGTTAAGAACCAAAGTATTGTGTAACAATAGATCGGAAATAAGTTTACACTTGGAGTTGAAAACTTCCCATTCACTCGTAGATATTATTTATATCTGTTTATTTCCTATTAATAGGTTTCCTTTTCAAATGAATTTGCATATTTCAACAAATTTAAATGAACTGCCTCATACACACATTTCTTTAGATCAAAATTCTTTTCTATGAGAAAACACTTTTATTTTCTATCTCTGGATTTCTTGTTAAGTTAATCCTTAAATACCTTAGCAACAATTTTTATAACATAATTCGTATTAAATACTAATGAATCATTACTCTTTTATTAATCACAACTGATAAAATCCTTCAAAATATCCTATCAGTATTCTGGGCTAGGAACTAAAAATGTTATGATTTTTTAAGATTTTGTCCTACAGATTTGAGGCTTTTAATGGATAGAGAAGTTCCTAAACATTTGCGTTTGTTCATTTAATAATAAAATTTTCAGAATAATAAAATTATTTTTAAGTTATTTTATAAACTTGATAACAAACTCTTAAATGATTTCTAAAAAAAAAATATTCAATAATAAATCTACATGTAAGTCAGTTTCAGTAATTTAATGTTTTCAGTTGATAAAATCATTTATGGAAGAATAGAGGTAAAAAACCCCCAGATAAATTATCTAATTTGTAATTCTGAAAATTGACAGTTGTTTCAGAGCAGTCATGTGGGTCTTATTGTAAACAAAGAAACTCAATAGTTTTTAAATTCTCTTAATTTTTTTTTTTTTGCTATTAAGTATAATATAAGGAATGATTTATTTACAGTTTTTACTTTATAATCACAGCAGTTGGAAATTCGCTATTTCGATTGGGCATATACTTAGTTAGTTAGTATCAGAGCAATGATTGTTTACTTCCTGGCGATGTTGCAAGGTTTACCAACTTTCATTTAACTGCAAGGGCTGTGCAAGGGCTGTGCAAAGGTTGCTCAGAGTATTCAATGCAGCTGGACTATCTTGGCAGATAGAGATAGTCCTATTGATAAAATGACAGTTGATGTCTTCTTAAGCACAAGAAAGAATAGCAAAACCTCTGCCTGAAATCCAGTAGAATCAAGGCTTCCCTTGATAAGAAAAATCAGCTCTACGTCTTGGAGATTTGTGCTCCTGTCTTGATACCAATCTTGGAGCCGTAAGTAAACCAAAGAATGTTCCAGGAGAGTAACAGGTGATGTCCCAAGCAAGTCTCTCAGCAAGTCATTCTTCTCTACTGGAGTAATGGATGATAAAGTTCGATGTCATGTTGATACTAGTATTACCAGACTAGCTCTAAGAGAAAGCGTAGGACAAAGGTTATGTGCTTTTGCCATACTAGAGTGATTAGAAGTGCTACAACGCTTGATTTACCAGAACTGAAGCGGTATTTCTGATACTCGTTAAAGAGAGAGAGAGAGATAGATAGAGAGAGAATGAGAATAAAAATGCTAATGCTCTTGTTTATTTTAAATTATTTTTTTCAGTTTTATCAGTTTTTCTTAATACAATCATAATACAAATGCAATAAATTTATAATAAATTTATAGGTGTCAAATGGTTTTTTTTTTAATGAGCAAATGCTGTGGAAGAAATTCGTGGCCTTTTTTATTCTATTTAGCAAGTGATGAATAATAATTTTGAATAACTAGCGTTATAAATGACGTTGTTGCGTATCATATAGAAAGGCTTCTCTATATTTTTCTGTTCTCGAAATATTTTTAAAATCTAATCAACTTGTTTAAGTGCGCCAAGATCTTACATATACAGTAATAATCATCAGTATCTAAAACCATTGATTTCCAATGAATCATTTATTGAAAATGTTTTTTAACACATCAGTTTTCTATTAACAAATAATTATATATCAGGCTTTGGAAAACAGTAATTTCTGTTTGTCTATCTGTTCATCCTCTTACCATGATGCGAACTTCTTGAAACAAGACCGGATATTAAAATCAAATCAGATGCATCAACTTCCGGATTCTTGTGGAGATGTTCTTTCGGAAAAAAGAAAGTGTTTGCCTTCACCATTTATACTGAAATGCATTTTCTGTTCATTTTCTAGATGGTGCTAAATTTATTCCTTTAATTATTTTATTTTATTCAATTTTTATTATTATTAATTAGTAGGTCCATTATTGTTCAAATAATAATTCCAATAGGAAATGTTGAAAATTAAAAATAATACTGGAAACAAAATACGACTTATTCTATCAGGCAGGGTTTTTGATGGCTTCAAACAAGTCTTCATATCTTCAATAAGAAAGGAACGCCGATTTTTATCCTAAAATTAAAAAAACAAACATATATATATATATATATATATATATATATATATATATTCTTTGTAAAGAATATATATATATTCTTTACATTCATACTGATTACAGTAAATGTCATTTATTTGAATTTTGAATTTATTATGAAATCAAGACTATTTTGTGTGTGTCTACCCAATATATATATATGTCTACCCAATGCGTTTAAAATTTAATATTAGAATATTGTTATACGAACCAACAATATTCTAATATTAAATTTTAAACCTAGTAAGTAGACTTGTCTAAATAGTACCCCCCTAAGAGTTTTTATGTTTAATATGAAATTTTGTTGCTTATAATAAAAGAAACTAGTGAAATTTAAAACTTTTTTTTTCTCTTTGCATAATTGAAAACAAAATTTAGCCAAACTATTGACATTCTTGTCATTGAACAAATTATTTTTAAAAAAGTTTAAAAGGTACGATTTAAGAACATTGCTTCTTAATCGTACGTAAGAATTGTTTACTTTATAAATTTATTCACGGCTTTGTGCAAATGTCATATATGTAAGATATAGTCAAGTTGGGATAGATGACACATGGGGAGAGATGACACATATAATGTAACTTCAAGAAGGGTTTCCAGTAGACTGTAGAGCATCACATGACCAAATTTAGAGGCCAGTCTGAGCTTTAGTGTATGTAGAGTGTTTGTGCTGAATTGATATATGAGATTTTATTGAGCTTTTCTTCCAATGATACAGCCAGGTTTGTGCTCGAATTTTCGTTGACTTTACGAACTTGTTTAGTTAACATCCCTTTTTTAAGGCATCTTTCGCTATAATTCACATGTAAATAGAGTAAGCAAGATTATGTTCCGGTCACTAGTGTCTTGTGTCCCATTTAGTAGAAATGACGGTGTGTGTTTTTTTTTTTTTTTTTTTTTTTTTAAGGACGGGGGAAATGCATTTACGCATACCAAGGAATTGTTAATGTGAGACTCAGTCATAAAAGACTACGACTCACTAAAACCCTACGTCCGACTTCCAAAACACCCTACACGGAACCACCGTCAGGTACTACATCGCGTAGGGCAGAATGACTAAAAGTCCGACTCACATATCATTTCTCAACTGATCAAGTCTGATTTTCTCAGCCATACGAAAATTCCGTATAATAGTGGCAGCATAGTCAGCCACTGCCGTCCAATTAGCCTGGGAGATAGTCATGAAGCCAACGATGCTCTCTGGAGTCACACGCTGTCGAAGGGATTTCTTCAGCTCATTTCTATCTTCATGGAAGCGTGGGCAGACAAAGAAGACATGCTCCACATCCTCGTCCAAGAACTGGCAAGTCGGACATGACGCACTGTCGACAATTCCGAAGCGCTTCTGGTACGCTAGAAAACAACCATGGCCACTTAATAGCTGAGTCATGTAGTGATCCACCTCACCATGCTTTCTTTCCATGCATGTTGCAATATTAGGTATAAGATTATGAGTCCATCTTCCACTGGTCGATGAATCCCATCGTCTCTGCCATCTGACCATTGTCTTGCTTTTCACGGCCCTCCTGATGTTGTGGTCACGACGTTCCCGAATACCACTGTACATCGCGCTTCTCTCACTTGCTAAGAGATCGATAGGCGGCATCCCTACTATGACGCACACGGCATCATATGAAACTGTTCGAAATGCACAAGCGACCCGTAGAGCGCATTTCCGGTGAACCGAAGTCATTTGACATACATATGATTTAGTCTCTATGGCATGGAACCAGATCGGAGGCGCGTAGAGCATGGTAGAGATAGCCACACTGGACAGGAGTCTTCGTCGGCTCTGCCGAGGTCCTCCGATGTTCGGCATGATCCTAGCCAAGGCGTTGACCACTCGTGCAGACTTTTCACTCACGATTCGAAGATGTTCATCGAACCGAAGCCTTGCATCAATCTGAACACCCAGATACCTGAGAGAAGGCTGCGACAGAATGTCATGATCACCCAAAGTGAGGGTAACGATCTCCCTCGCTTTCCTGCTGGTCACAAGAACCGCCTCTGTCTTATGATCTGCTAGTTGTAATCCAATCGTTGAGAGCCACTGACGGATCCTGGCAACAGCCACATACGTGTGTGTGTGTGTGTCATCTGTCCCCTCACTGACACACCTCAAAAGGGAAGGGCTGACACATGTCACCTCTCCCCTTTTTTATTCTTTTTCTTTTAATTTTGTCTTTCTTTTCTTTTATATTCATCACAATACAATTACAATTTGCATAATTTAAAAAAATTAATTACCACTAAGTTTAATGTAGACTTAAAAATATTAAATTTTAAGTATTTTGCAAATCTGATAACTGTAAGTGATTCATTTTGGAAGTCAGAAGGAAGTGAGGAGGAGACCTTGGATTTATATAAATATATTGAATTTATTTAAAGGAATTTAGTTATGATTCTGTTAATATTTATGTACATATATATTATGTATATATTTAAAAATTTATTTATACGGTATATATATTGAATAATATATTTAATGTCTTGATCAGCAGGGAATTTTATTTTTTATTTAAACAGGTTTTTTCTAAAAAGTTTCAAAAATATCATTATTCAACTTAATTTTAGTGTTTCATTTCATATGTTTTTATAAAAATAAAGTAGAAGCTTGATTTACACAGGTCTCTTATTCATATTCCATGTGGCCATTTATCCCCCACTACCCGTGTCATCTCTTCCATAGGTACGGGAGAGATGACTCAATGTCAAAAATTTAATATACAAAATAACATAAATATATGAAGCCAAAGGATAAATCAACAGTTTAAAGCTTTCAAACATTCGAAAAATTAGGTTTTTAATATTTTACGTAAAAAATTCGAATTGTGTGTCATCTCTCCCAATTTTACTTTATAGCTTGTTTATCGACTCCGGCACAAAGAGCATGAAGCCAGATTTCCACTGTGTGCACTCAATGTTTACTTTGGTTTCGTTGCAAAACCTATAGAACTAATCTCTGTTGTCCCCTTTCCTTTTTTTAGCTTCTTTATCCAACCTCTGTTGAATTTTCCTTTCATTTGAATTTCGATCACTTTTCGAATATTTTGTCTTTTAATACTTAGTTTAATTTTTCTTTGTTTTTTTTTTCTACTTTATCTTTAAGCTTATCTTGTATAAGGACTTGTGGTTATTATCTGGGCAGCAGTTATTCCTGTATTCATTCTGACATTTACAGCCTTCTAACTAGGAAAATTTGATAACTCGTTAATCTTGGTTCTGAAATGAATGGAGAATAGGCGCTAAAGTGAATTGGTTGAGAATCTGTGCAAGGTGTAGGTATCAAGGAGACAAACATGTCGATGGTTGTATTTCGAGATCTGTAGCTATAGACAACTTTGAACTTTCTCAGTCTTGAAGTAGGCCTACTGTAACGAAGCCGGTAATTTTTAGGTGTAAATGTGCAGTTCCAGTGTCTCATTTTCTACGACTGTCAGAAAATCTTAACCTCGAACCACATTTCGGTCGGGAAGACCACAGGACTTGGAGCTCTTTAAGTCTGTGTCCATTCACACTGCTTTTGGATAAGTAACTTTCGCAAGAAATTACCTCGTTTTCTTACTTTTGCCAGGATTAGAACACATCCAGTTTGATAAGCATGAGTGAAGTTGTGTTTTAATGACTTAAAGAAAGGTTATATCCAAGGGCTGAAGCCTATCTGCTCTGTGGTTGGGCAAACATAACATTACAATCATTTCGGAAATGCCTTTTTTTTTGCTTTGTCAAAACGTAATAATCTATAGTCTATTATTTATCATAATGTTGAAAAAGTAATTTATATTTACGTCCATAAAAATAAACCTAGCCGTCATAAAGATAAATAATTTCTTAAAGAGATCCATATTCTTCATATTGGTAGGATTAAAGATTGGTCTATATGTGCAGATACGAAATAAATGCAACACCAAAAACACGAACAACGTTATTCGAAAAGATAAAACGGCTACTAGGGATTTCAAAACTTACATCAACATTTCATTAAAATTCTACCTAACGATGAATATGAATCAAGAATATTTAAGTATTATGAAGCATATCAGGATCTTACGAATGTGACCAAAACTGCAGAACAACTTATTTTTCGATTATTTTTAAGTAACTGCGCTACAACTCAATTGTCGATGTGAGTCAATATGACGGAATGTTACGATATCTGCCTCGAATATCCCAGTTTATGGCAAAGCGCCATAAATATGAATGAAGTACGATTTAGATACGTCTTCCCTACTAAGTGTAAATCCATTGCCATGTAAAAGAAATCGGAACTCTCACGAAAAAAGGAGTTTCTTCCTACCAAAAAAATGTTTATATATTCAAAATTCAAACTAAATAATTTATTTTTGTGAATTTTTCTTTAATGTTTATCAGTCCCATTAGGTATAATTATAAACTATATGCAGGTAGTGTAAAACCGAGAAGTTTAATATATTAATTCAGAGGTAAATAATTAGTGAGTTAACTTTTTTTACTTTTCGTAGTATTTAAATTTTGATTTCTCCATCCCCAACTTCAGAAATCATTTGCTGCTTTATTTGTTTGAAAGTTAAAATAACCTTTTGATTAATATTTAGTTGACTACAAATTTTGTACTTCACGAAATTAATTTACCCATATCCAAAGTTATTTTTATTATTATCTATTTTGTAAATCTTGTACAACTTATATCTAGTTTTTAATTCCGCTTGATGAGAATCCTTTTATCTTCTTATATCAAAATAATTTTAAAAAAAAATTTATATACAAATTTTTCATTTATTTTTAACATTCTATACTTTTTTTATTCTTATTTTTTCTGAAAGTTATATGTAAACATTATTTAATATTTTCATTGTTAGTTTGTTTATTTTTTTGCCATTTGTTGTTTATTAATGTTAACCCAACAGTCCACAACATAATTTAAAAGTGAATGAACATGAGTAGCTTATGAGTTTTTGTCTAAATGGAACCACATTTCTTATGGTCGACAAGAAATGAATATGAACTCAACTTCCCGATTACAAAATTAGACTGGCTATTCCAAGAGAATTTGTTGTCTAAATATTGGGTATGTGCGAAAGTTTTTGGATACGAAAATTTGCAATGGAATTGCCCTCACACATGACATTGTAGTGACGCAAATCGTCTGCCAATCAAACGTGTAGATGCCTCACATATAAATGCATCGTGTCTCACAAAGTTAATCATCTCAAAAAAAAAATATCAGAGGGTGTAACATGGAACGCGAGAAGGAGCATTAAGACATTGTGTGCTATACGAGTTCGATAAAAAGAGTACGGCAGCTGCAGCATGTCGCAATGTTTGTCAAGTTTATGGGTAGGATGCAATAGACGAAAGCACATGTCGTCGATGATTTCGTAAATTTATGAAGGCGACAGAAGCTGCCAAAATCAGGCTAGGAGTGGACGGCCATCACACGTTGGAGAGGACGATATTGACCAAGCCATAAGGAACAGCCCGAACCCAACCGTGCAAGTATTAGCGGAGACCTTCAACGTACACCGGACAACGGTCGAGAAAGTTGGGTTTTACGAGAAAGTTGGATCTATGGGTTCCACATAACCTGACAGCTAAGCAACGGAATGACCGAATCGCCACCTGTGTTTCCTTGCTTTCCCGGTACAAAAATAACCCATTCTTGACATGAATTGTGACAGGAGATGAGAAGTGGGTTATGAACCGTATTGTAAAGCCTCGTAGGACTGTGTGTCGCTCTTCTGATCCGCCTACATCGACTTCGAAAGCTTAACTTCATCCCAAGAAGGTGTTATTGAGTATGTGATGAGATGTGCAGGGAATAATTCACTGGGAGGTCCTGCCACTCAACCAAACCATCAATGCTGCCTTCTACTGTCTACAGTTAGATAGGCTGCAATCAAATTTGGTAGCAAAGCGGCCAGGTCTCATCAATCGTCGCGGTGTTATCCTTCATCACTATAACGCCAGGCCACATGCTGCTGTCATCACTCGCCAAAAGTTACTGGGCTTTGGTTGGGAGGTTTTACCGCACCCTCCCTATTCTCCTGACTTGGCACCAACTGACTATCACCTATTTCGTGCGTTGAACAATTCCTTCAGTCAGAAAATCTTTGATGATCTTGATGCTATGAAAACTGCCATCCAAGACTTTTTTGACTCGAAACCGCTGGAATTTTACCGCCTTGGGATTCATCTCCTACCAGAAAGATGGCAAAAGGTCCTAGATAGCAATGGGGATTACGTACAATAATAAGTACTTTTCATTTTGCGTTTATTTGCTCTTCTTTATGGTTAATAAAAACGGGTAGAACTCACCCAATAGATACATAGGTACCTACATGTTGAGATTATTTCAATTTTGTTACAGTTATATATATTAATAAAATAATTGTTCCTGTTATTAATATTTAAGCATTCTCTATCATATAATTTAATTTTTGCTTAGTACTTTTCTTATTTTTAATAATCATTTTGATTTTATTTCGAATAATTATCATTTTATTTCAGAATGACCATTGGTTTATATTGTTTAGGTCTTTCTGCAGTTTTTTATGTGCGTGAAGTTGATATATATCAGTAGCAATCAAAATAAATTCATCAGCGAAAAAAAAAATCTTGAATTTTGTTTATTATCACTTATTTATATATATTATATATCACTTTTTATAGAAATTTAATTAAAGACGATCAAAATTTGAACTCTGCGGGATTCCTCTTTTTTTAATTGTACCGGGTGGTTATAATTAATGTTCCCAACTTCTGCGCGGCCTGGAGACCACATTATTGCATGGATAGTAATGGAACTTTGTATATAAGCTATGTAGAGCATGGGGAAGAGAATTCCAACAAAAAAAAATTACTTCAAAAAGTTTACACCAGCTGGAAAAGTGGCTTTGTGTGAAACGCGCAATGCGTCTGTGAACGAACAATCTGCAGAAATCACCATGCCATTGGAAAAGAAAGAACGTGAGCTCCTGGTGAAGCTCTATCATCAGAACAACAGCAATAGTGTATCAGCACTGCGAGAATATCGTCGTTTGAAGGGATTGCGAACAGGACCCATGACGGCAATGGGTTTACGAAAGATGATGCAGAAATTCGACGAGACAGGGGAGTTAAGCCCATTGCACATGGATCCGAAAATCGGATGGTCGGATCTACGGACGTATTTTTTTTCACATGGCCACGAAACTCTCTCCGACGTCGTCTATACGACATGTAACATTCAAATCGTTCGTATAGGCGACATTTCTTGGCCATGTGAAAGAGAATACGTCCGATTCGTGGATCCGACCGTCCGATTTTCGGATTCATGTGCAATGGGCTTTAGGTGTGATGCGAGGAAGGGGACGCCGCCCGATTGCGGAGGATGTTGTTCACGAAGTGGCAGTAGCATTAGCTGACAGAGCGTCAGTGGCCCAGTACTCAGCGAGCAGTAGCACATAAATTAACAATTCCATGGTCCACGGTGCGAAAAGGTTTTGAGGTCCATTCTGCACTGCATAGTATAATAGTATATAGATCCACTGCACCAGTTACAGCTGCAGTATCCACAAATGCGGTCAGACTTCGCGTTTCGTTTCTTGGTTAAAATTCCTCGATGCGTGGCCCAGGAACATTCTGTGGACAGATGAGGCGCATTTAATGCTTGACGGCGCTGTAACATGCTGAATTGTCGCGTGTGGGGTTCCTCAAATCCCCATGTGGTGCATTCCCAGCCGTTTCATTCCCAGTACATGACTGCATGGTGTGGATTCACCGCGGATTTCATTCTGCGTCAAAATTTTTTTGAGGAGATCACATCTGCAGGTCCTGTCTGGTGCACTGTTGCAAGTGCACGTTACTTTCAGCTCTTGTCACGGCATGTGGTTCCAGCCTTGAAAGAATGAGGGCGTTTAGAGACAACAGTTTTCATGCAAGATGATGCAGCACCGCATATTGGTCGCTCAGTAAAGGAATTTCTTCGTGCCAGCTTCGGCTATGATCTTGTTCTGTCGAGACACTTTCCAGAGGCGTGGCCAGCCAGTTCACCAGACCTTTATCCATGTGACTTCTGGCTGTGGGGAATCCTGAAAGATCGTGTGTATGACGGACGCATACGGACCTTGCCTGAACTGTCAATATCATTCGTCATGTTGCAGCCTTTTCACGAGACACTCTTTGTACTACTGTTGACCACGCTGTCCTGCGCTTCCAGCATGTCATCGACGCAGACGGTGGGCATATTGAACAGTCACTCTAAAAGCATTAAAATATTGTATTCTCATCGTTTGTTTATGATCTGGCAGCGCCACTTTTTCACCTGGTGGCAACTCTTTGAAGTATTTTTTTTTTCGTTGGAATTCTCTTCCCCATGCTCTACATAGCTTATATACAATGTTTCATTACTATTCTTGGAATAATGCGGTCTACCGACCGCGCAGAAGTGGGGAACTTTAATTATAACCACCTCATATAATCTACTGAGAGATTTACTCCCAAATTTAATTTTAAACTTCCTCTTTTCCAGATAATTTTCAATAATTTTATAGACATTTCCTCTTATGCCTATTTGATTAATTTTTTTGAAGTAAAATTTAATTATCAATTTAGTCAAACGCCTTATTAAAATCAATAAATGCTAAATATATTAATTTTCCATCATATAAAGATTTATTTTTATTTTTTCATTTAATTTATTCCATAAAAGTGTAGTACTTTTTTTTTTCTGATATGCAGATTGGTTGCTGTTTTTAAAATATTTTTTTTGGCTTAAAAAATTATAAATATTTTTAGATATAACTTTCAAGAATCTTTGAAATATATGATATAAATAAAAAAGATCTATAATTATTTAATTCATTATATTTCCTCCTTAATAAATTGGAATCGTGTTTGACATTTTCAATGAATTGGGATATTTACCAGTACAATAATTTTTTGGAAACAATTCAATTAAAATATAGAAAAGTTTTCTTTTATATTTTTCATGTCTATTATATTTATAGAATCTGGTCCAGAGGAATATTTTGTCATTTGATTTTTTTATATGTATTATTTTATTTTATTAGGAAATACTAATTCCATTAAATCATTTCAGATATCCACAATTCAAATATTGTTTTTCATCATTTATTATTGCTTTATTTTTATTTTGTGTTTTATTGTCATTTATATTCAGAATAAATTTTTTACTAAGTTCACCAAGCAATGTTTTAATATTATACTTTTCAATGCTTTGAATAATATGAAATCTTGTTTTTATTATGCAATTCAATTGTTTTATTTAAAATTTTTCAAACAACTGAGTTAGCGTTTGTATTATCTTTTACAATTTACCTGAAATATTTATTCATTCGTTTATTAAATTTAATTTTTTAATCAGTTGCGTTTTGTTTCATATTCTTTTTCCGCGATTACATTTGTTTCGTTTATTTATATATTTTTATGTAATTCATTTTGTTTTCAATATCTATCAAAATTTGAGAATTCATCCAATTTTTATTATAATTTTGATTTTGAACCCCATTAGGTTTGTTCTTACCTTTTTTTAATTGATTTATGTAATATTGTTTGGATCTTGTTCGCTATTCCTTTTTATTTCATCACTTAATAATACCGATCCTTTATTTAAGAAATCAGTATTCATTTCAAAATTTTGTTTCTCTTAATTAAATTTTTCTTTTTCACATGTTTGAAATCCCTTCTTTCATATTTCCAGCAAAATGCTGTAACGATCAGAGATATCCCATTGTATAATGTTAGCATGGATAGCAAAACATTCTGTGTTTGAAAAACAATGAGCAGGTTTTAATTTCCTAAATTATTGCTGTAGCTGATCCTATAGTTTGGTAAATAGAATAGTGAGGGGATTGGCACTATATGAAATCTGATAACTTTTTAACAGTGAAAGCGTTATGAGCATCTTGGCAACGTATTTTACATGAAATGTTTTGGGTGAGATGAAATAGTTCCATGAAACGGCCAAGCCATACTTTTTGAC
>JAFIDM010000005.1:6744122-6758694 GCA_023159025.1 Thereuonema tuberculata
TGGGATTATCTATTACAACTAAATTTCGTTTTAAGATTATTTAGAAAGTGGATTTTTTTTCAATACCCTACTTTTCTGTTTTTCTATTGGTCAACTTGTATATACAAGCTGTTTGCACTTTTATAAGAAATCACATTATTATACAGTATTATTTAGGCCGAAGCATTGAGGGTACGACGTATTTCAGATCTTAATAAAATCCAAAGTATAAAAGCTAGATAAATGAAACTTAGCGTACTTCATTAGCATGGTAACTGCATCTTATCCTGAAAATTGGAGCTCTCTAGTATTATCCAGGCCGAAGCTATAAGGGTTCGATAATACATAACCAGACCCCCCCTTTATGAGGGGTTGGAATGTGAAAGTTACGGATTTCTTAATTTTTTTGTTGTTTGTGTGCTAATCCTAACCTGCATACCAAATTTCAGCTTTCTAAGACTTCAGGAAGTACCCTAGAGGTTTTGATGATCATGAGTCAGTCAGTCAGTCAGTCAGTCAGTCAGTGAGTGAGTGACGGAATCGACGTATTTTAGGTATTAATAAAATCTAAAGTATAAAAGCTAAATAAATGAAATTTAGCGTATTTCATTAGTCTGGTAACTGCATCATATGCTGAAAATTTGAGCTCTCTAGTATTATCTAGGCCGAAGCTATGAGGGTTCAAAAATACGACGAAACACTTCCAGAAAAGGTACGTAGTGCCCTTCCTGCCTTCGGCTCGTCTTGGCGGGGCACTGCCGTGCCCCCAGATTTAAAAAAACTAAAAATATTGAATCTATTTAAATATTTCCTACATATTTTATTAAATATTTTTTCTATTTTTAATAATTTCAATATAAATTATAAATTTTTAGTTTTTTCTTTAATATTACTATATTGTCTTTTAATTTCTTAATAAATATTTTCTTATTAATTTAAGGAGATTTATATACTCCTCTATATACTAATAATATAAATTACTAGTTCTTTATATAAAAAAAGCTTTTTTGGTAATTGTACAAATTAAATTTTCATGATTGATGGCATCTTCACTATCCACTAGAATTGTAATTTTCTTAATAGGAAATTCCCCCACGTCTGGAATTACGTCTTAATTTATAATCTTCTTTAAATTCACCAATATTAAATAAAAAAAAAGAACCCCTATCAGAATTATAATATCGATATATGCTATTTTAAAATGAATGTTTCCCATAAAGTATAAGAAATTCGATTTTAGACTTCTTATGTTTAAGAATAAAAGATTCTTACATCTTACATTTGGAACCCAATCATCAATCTATATTACTAAAATCTTTTATTTCTCTGTCTATCTGTCTGTATGTGTGTGTGTCTGTCTGTCCGGCTCAGTTTTCTGTGAGAATGAAAAATAGAAAGAATTTTTACAACGAAACATCCGCGGCAGGAATCGAACCTGCAACCTTCGGATCCGAAATCAGACATCTTATCCATTGGGCCATGGGAACTACAACTCTTTCCATATTGTTTTTTTGACTTATCTGTCAAAACTGAACTGACTTTGACTGAAAAGTAACAATTGTAATAAAAAAGAAAGTCAAAAAAAGAAAGAAGCAGTACTTCATTAGGTAGAATACTGAGAAGTCACTATTTGTAACTTAAAAACCACTGAAAAGTATGAATTGGAATAAAAAAGGAGAGTCAAGAAAGAAAGATGCAGTGTTTCTATTAAGTAGAATACTGAAAAAATCATTATTTGTAGCTCAAAAACCATCATTATTTATAACTCAAGAACCACTCAAAAGTATCAATTGGAAAAAAAAGAGAGTAAAGAAAGAAAGAAGCACTATTTCTATTAGATACATTACTGAAAAATCACTATTTGTAACTCAAAAAGCTAGAATCACATCAAAGTAAAAAAAACTAATGATAAATATGCGGCTCATCAACCAAGATGAACGAGAGTGTCGATAACATCAATCGAATGATAAGTCTAAGAATACAAGGAGAGACTACAGAGCATACAAGTGCGAATAAAATTGATATTTCCGATAATCCACCAAACGAACATCTCTATCTGCCCGAGTATCTGAACGCATTGAATCTCAGCGGTATTCCTCAACATCCTTTGTTGTTGAAGATTGGATCTCCAATAATATTGTTTGGAAACATCAATCCCAAGTTTGCATACTGCAATGGAACTCAACTTAAATGCCGTTCATTCGATAATGATCTCATAGAAACCGAAATTATAACAGAACTCACAAAGGAGATTTTGTTTTCACCCATAGGATATCTACGGAACCATGCGATAATCTATTTCCTTTCACTTTCACAAGAAAACAATTTCCGATCAGACCTTCTTATGCTATGTTTATCAATAAAGCTCAAGGACAAACTCTAAATAAAGTTGCCATATATTTGGAAAACGTTGTCTTCACTAACGTACAACTTTATGTCTTTGAGTCACAATTCAACAGAATTTGGTTATCTTCACTCTAAAGACTAGTCACAATCAATTTGTCGCGAAGAATTTCGTATACAAGCTATGATCTTCATTTATCATCTATATCAACCAACGTCCATCCTAACATCTCTTCTTCAAATATCTATATCGAACAATCTGATGGCCTAAATTAGAAGATAATTTTCATCATTTGTAACTCAAAAACCACTGAAAAGTATCAATTTGAATTGAATAAAAAAGAAAAGAAAAAAAAGAATCATTATTTCTGTTAGGTAGAATACTGAAAGCTCACTATTTGTTACTCAAACAATCACTATTTGTTACTCAAACAATCACTATTTATAACTCAAAAACCACTGTAAAGTATCAATGGAAATAAAAAAAAGAGACTCAAGAAAGAAAGAAGCACTATTTCTATTAAGTAGAATACTGAAACCTCACTATTTGTAACTCAAAAGCCACTGAAAAGTGTATCTATATTACTAAAATCTTTTATTTCTCCGCCTGTCTGGTGCAATTATTGTAATTTACAAAAATAGAAGTTATCTATTTCTAATAGAAGTTCTACAAGTTATCTACTGGAATCGAACATGCAACCTTCTTCTCCGAAGTTAGACATCTTAGGCATAAGACCATAAGGATTACATTCTAATCTCTATAAAAAATAAAAATATGTCATAGATATATGATTCACACGCTGATTCTAAAAGCAGTCGTGAATTGAGAGAATATAGATATCAAAAATTAAAATAATAAAAAAAGAAATTTAAAAAAAATTTTGTTTTATTTTACTTGATGTAATTTGTGTGTGTTTTTTTTAATAAATAACCAATTGTTTTCCGTTACATACGCGAGGCTTCCGGAGCGAAGCGATGGGTAGCCGACTAGTTCTTTTCTATTATTTTTTTTTTTTTTTTTCTTTTTTTATTTATTTCTAAATTTAAAATTACAGTCCTGCTAGGTTTTCAAAATGAAATCCTGTGATGCAGGTGCTGAAAGTATAAATAATTTATATTTGTAATTTAAAAAGTATTAATCATATAAAATCATATAAAAATTATATAATTACGCAATTATACGAATTATACTTAAATTAGATTCAATTATATAATTATATAAAAATCCATATATCACAGAAATATAAAAAGAAAATCAAATACAAAAAGAAAATTATTATAAATATCATTCATTACAATCAAATTTAAGGTTCCCAAATTATTTTTTACTTATTATTCTAATTACAATTTCTTTCTTTCAATGTTTATACTGTATAACATTACTGTATAACATAATGTTTATACTGTATAACATTAAAAATTTCTAAATCTAATTGTGAAAATAAAACTTTAAATTTTAATTTAAACTTTTTAAATTGAGTAATTCAATTTATGTGTCATTTTTGTCCATCTTGTATTCATTATTTAATATTACATCTTGTTTATTTCTTCCTGATTTGGAATTGTGTTTTCATCTTTTCTTAATAATAGTTTAACATTCTTAATCCATACAAATTTGTATCGCTTGTCTTTCGCAGACATTTTTGTATTCCAAAATAAGTTTATCATGTATTGTGTTAAATTCTCATTCAAATATATTTCATTGAAATTATTTCCATTAAAAATTTGATTATTGTTCAAACTTTTAATTTGTTTATAGTTAAAAAGTAATTCTCTCTGTTTTTTCTATTAATTAAGTTAATTATTATTGGTCGTGGTTTGTTGTTTTTTTACCCTCCCATATCTATGAAATACATCCAGTGTTTCACTTTAGTCCTGAATATTAAGTTCATTAGCAAGTTTAGAATCTCCATTAAATTTTCATTTTCTTGTTCTTGCACTGCTATTATTTTCAAATTGAATTTCCTTTCTTGAGTTTTGTTGGGAATGCAAATTGCCAGATTATTTATGCGTAAAGAAGAACCGGAAGCCGGTAGGATTTCCGGAGTTGTTGTTCAAAAAGAACCGAAGATGTCACAGATTGTAAATAGATTATAAAGCTCAAATAAATTTATACAAATGAAAATACCCTGCTGAATTTATTTGAAACATACATAACCAACAGGTTATGGGCCCAGGCAACGCTGGCATTGTGCCCTGAATTTTCTAGAAGAAAATTACTAGAAATACTTTTCATTTGTTTGAATAAAAGACTAAGCCTGTAAGGATTTTACGGATCGCAAAAATTTCAAACGGAAATGATACATAGAATTGTAGAACCGCTTATGAAAGACAATTTCGATATTTGGAAAATAAAAGTACAAGCCTTACTGATTAAATTATTCGTGGGAGTCTGTAAATGGTACTAGTATTAAGCCAAAACTTTTAGATGGAGATTCTAAATCTCAGATAGCGATTGAAATCTGGATTGTAGCTGATGAAAATGCGAAAGCAGTTAAATGGAACAATTACTTCAATGTAACTAATGCAAATCAAAGGATGTGCAACATCACATGAGATTTGGAGAAACTTGAATCGGATCTATCAGTCGCAAAGACCCGCTCGAAAGACGATGCTACTAAAGAAATTAATTTTGCTCAAAATGCAAGAAGCCGAAAAATATGAGTGATCATGTGAATAATTTCTTCGACATCGTAGATAAGCTTGAACAAGTTAACCTGAAGCTTTTAGATGAACTACTTACAATATTACTGCACAGTATTCCTGATAGGTATGACTCCTTTATAATAACTATAGAAACTCAAGAAATATTATCTACTCCTGAAATGCTTAGGTAATATTTAAGATGATGAAAGAGATTGAAGCTAGAAAGCGAGATTACTTGAAAAGTGATTCATCAAATGCAATGTATGCTTTCAGAAAAAAACAGAGAGAGAAACGAAAATTGTAATGAAGAGAAAATTACAAATAAAGAGGAGGGCAAATTCAAATTCAAAAGCCACAGATAAAATGTAGTTGGTCATATGGCAAAAGATAATACGCCTAAATTACCCAGTAAGAGAAAACAATAATCCACAAATTGCCAAACATCGAGACACATTGAAACATCAATGAAAGTTAACGCTGTTAATCAGAAAGGACGTTGGTGTCTAGATTCAGGTGCGTCGTCTCATATGTGTTCAGATAAAGAAAGTTTTCTTAAACTTGGAAAAGCTGAAATTTCAAGTTTAAGTCTGGCAAATGATAAAACGACAGAAATAAAAGGAACAGAAACTGTGAAAGTGAAAATTAATAAAAACTCAACAGCTAAACTTCACGATAGGATGCTTGTATCCGATCTTCGATCGAATCTATTCTCAGTTGGTAAAATAACAAATCACAGTTTCAAAGTAATATTTGGAAACGATAAAGGAGTTGTAATAGATCCAAAGAATGGAAAGTAATGTCTGCCAAAAGAAAAGAAGATATTTATTTTGTTAATGAAATGATAGAAAAGGCTAGAATTGCAAACGAGGAATGTAATTCAATTCAAGAATGGCACGAAAGGTTTGGACATTTATATGAAAGGAACTTATCAGAGTTAATGCTCCAGAATAAAGTGTACGGACTAAATTTCATTCAAAAGAAAAACTACATCCATGTGAAATATGTATCAAAGTTAAACAAACATAAACAGCTTTTCCAAAAGCAAGCAAAAACAGGTGTGAACAAACGTTGGAATTGATCCATACAGATATTTATGGTCCACTGCCAATTCAATCCCATGGATGTTCCAAATATTTTGTTACGTTCCTCGATGACAAGTCCCGATGTTGCGATGTTTACTTCCTGAAGAAAAGAAGTTAGGTATTAGATGTTTTTAAGTAGTATAAGGCTTCAATTGAAAATCCAACTGAGAAGAAAATTAAATGCTTAAATTCGACAATGGAACTGAATATCTCAGTGGAAACTCCAGTAAATGCTTATGTGAAAATGAAATTATACGTCAGTTAACAGTAGAATATACATCTCAACAAAATGGAGTATGGGAAAGGGAAAGTCTCTAATCGAAATGGTCAGATGTAGTAATCCAGGCGGGATTACTTACAACTTTTTGGTCAGAAGCAATACTTACTGCAACCCATATTAGTAACAGATTTCCTTCACGCAGTTTAACACGTGAAATTTCCTACACACTATGGACAGGAATGAAACCAACAGTAAAATATTTCTGAATTTTTTGGAACAAAAGTATACTTACTTGACAAAACACTCAACAATGGAAAGTTCAAGTCAAGGTCAAAGGAATGTATTTTCATTGGTTATTCACCGGAATCAAAAGCCTACAGAATTTTGGATCCAAAATCAAGAAAGGTCTACCGAAGTAGACGTGTCCATGACTTACAACCTAAAAGAGAAATGGAAGATATCATTGATAAAGTTTTGTTCAACCGGACAGAGACAATAAGGAGGATCATTTTTCAGACAAAATGTTACTCTATCCTGACGCAACTGAAAAGGAAACTGATCCAGAAGATGTTTCTAAGAAAAATATTCAGACAATGAAGAAAAGACAAGGTCGGCCACAAAAAATTTTAACTGGAAAACCAGGAAGACCAAGAAAACAATAAGTTCTGCTGATACGTCAGAAGAACAATCTGAAGCGAATAAACAGGATGTTCAAACTAATGACGAAGAAAACCAAAAGAATCAACAAAAAGCAAAACAGCTGAAATAGCTGAAATAGCGTTGTAGAATGCGAAGATCCTGTCAAGAAGCTCTTGTATCCTTCGAAGCAAGTGAATGGATTCAGGCAATGCAGAAGGAAAATGAAGCATTAGTCAAAACTAAACTTGGACACTCATTGATCGTCCAAAAGGAAGACAAATTGTTGGTTCAAAATGAATTTTGAGAACCAAATATAAAGCGGATGGTTCAATTGAACGCAGAAAAATTAGAAAACGTTATGCCAGAAAATACTTCGAAGTTTTCAAAATACAGAAAGCTTTATATGGCCTAAAGCAGTCGGAAAGACAATGGTTTAAGAAACTCGACCAAAGCTAAAACAGATGAAGTTTAAGCCATTCCAAGCAGATCCCTGTGTTTTCGTAAAAAAACAACACGAAGAAACTACAGCATTTGCAGTTTATGTTGATGATTAATTGATCGCTTCAAGCAGTATCGAAATTGTTTGGGGATACAGTTAAAACAGGACATAAAGAAGAAGCAGATCACAATGAATCAAAGTAAATACAACGAGATGTATTGAAACGTTTCGGAGTAGAAAATTGTAAACCAATCTCAACCCCTCTCGATCAAAGGGCAGTCTATTCCAAAGCACGGAAAGTTCGTGGAACTGTGTCGGATACCTTTATAAATTTAAAAGGACAATGGACCTGACTCACTCACTCACTGACTCATCAACGCCCAGCCCAAACTCTTGGACCTAGAAAGCTGAAATTTTGCACAGAGGTTCTCTTTATGATGTATTCAAGGAATAAGGCGTAACTTTTGGAAATTCCCACTGGTTTTGGAGTAATTGTTGCTTTAAAGTTTCTTTATTTCCATAATTATTTCCGTAACTATAATTATAGAGATTTCAAATTTGTCATCTAAGTAGGTAATTAAAATCACTAAAACCCTTTTTCAAGATTTTTCGAAATTTCAAGGGTTCGGGAATAAGGGGGGTTTATTTTCGCTTGAAAGTTTTCTTATTTCCGTAATTATTTCCGTAACTACAATTAATAGAGACTTCAAATTTGGCATGTAAGTAGGTAATTATAATCACTAAAACCCTTTTTCAGGATTTTGCGAAATTCTCCTGGGATAGGATAAAAAGCATTGCTTTAAGTTATAAAGCTGAAAGTTTGCTTCCGTTACTATTGTTGGGTTTTAGGATTTGTTATCTTGACAATGGAAGTAAACAAATATTGTTATGCAACAATTGGAGCTAAAATACTGTTTTGCACAATAGCGCTACATATGCATCCGGTGGCGACAATGGAAACTATACAAATAGTGTTGTGCAACAATTAAAACTAAAATATTGTTGTGCATAATTGCGACGGTGTTTTCGGGTTAGATATAGATTTGTAATGATCAGATGACTTTACGAACTAGGAAAGGTTTGAAGTGATAGGGTTATGACTTTACAAAATTCGAATAAATAATATCGAGCTATCGCAAGATTCCATAAAATGAATCGCCCATATATTATATAGTTATTTAGTTACTATTTTCTTTTGTTCTAATACAGTTATATTTTAAAATTGCTGCATATTACTAAATTCAATAATCTACTGAAATTTAGAGTACTTTGGTCGAGTAAACATGGGCTGCAAACGTTTCTGTCTGGAAACCCAAGAATAATTTTTTAATCTTCGTCGCCAAGAAACTTTCAAGTCCCAAGAATTTAAGGGTATCCAAACGAAGTTATCAACAGAGAGCTGAGGAGCGGTGTTCAACGTTTGGGGATTTTCTAAGCTGATTTCGCTGTATGTCGAATGGATACCAGGAATACAGACAGGCCGATTTCATCCCTGTTCTTGCTTAATAAAACATTAGGAGACTAATCTCCGGCGCCATCGGGACCTATCATGGGCCCTCCGTTGGATATACCAACCTATCTAAATAATAATTTCGATATTATTTAAGATTGACACAGAGAAGCTTCTTAAACTTTTCGATTGAAGGACTTTGTTCTAAAAAGTCTCAGAACTCAGGGAATTCAGTCAAAAATTTTAGATCGTTTGTAATTGTTTATTTTATGCATTTTAATAAGTACTGTATTATTTCTTAATTCTATTCAATTAATGAGTTATAGATATAAACCATGCACTAAACAAAATTCAATTATCTTACCTGATTAATTTCTTTCACAGTCAATATTCCTGATTTAGGGAAGACTGAATTGCTATTTGTTTGGTTAAGGAAGTTGGATATAGCAAATTCTACAAGTGACATAAAAACTGTTGCAATACATCCGAACATCCAAAGCTTTCACATAAGGTACAGATGGTAAATCACGCTGAGTGCTAATGAACTGAGTGATTAGAGCTAGCATCGTAGTGACGCCAAGAGCAACACGAGGTGCAGCTGCTGTTGGATCCAACCAAAAGCTAATCCAACTCAGCATCACTAGAAACAGGCTTGGGATGTACGTAACAATGAGATGAAATTTCACTTGCCTCTTCAGATGAAAATGCAAGGCCACACAGGCATATTCTACAGAACTAGAAACTTAAAATGAAATATACAACAATTCTGGCATTGAAATAAAAACAGATGTAATACAATGATTGTAAGGATAGGTATTTTTCTTATATGGGAATCAACAAGAAAGCTTTCTAAATAAAAAAGTTAAAAAACACAAGTCTCTAGCTTTCGCCACTAGGGGGACATGGCTTCATCAGGAGAGATTTTTTTAACTTTTTTATTTTTTAAATTTTAATGTTTAAATTTTAATCATTGTGTGCGGGCTGGACCTTTAACAACGTTATTTGGCACACGTTAAGAATTTTATAAAGCTTTCTAAACTTAGGGTAAATATTTAAAACAATAAACAAATTCAGAAATTAGTCAAAAACATAAAATTAATAAAATTTAAAAGAGGATAAGAACGAAGAAATGAAAATAGAGCTAGGAAGTTTCACCGAAAAAAAAGCTGGAAATAAATTTAGTAAGTGGAAATTTCCAGCCAGTTTCATCATGTAATTTCTTAGCTGAAACTGATCATCTGGAAATATTTAATTTCTTAGCTGAAACTGATCATCTGGAAATATTTAATTTCTTAGCTGAAACTGATCATCTGGAAATATTTGCCCGGAATTGAAATTTGAGGCTGTCAGTTCGCCTTATTCGAAATTCAGTATTGACGAAATATCAGAAAGTGTAATGGAATATATCTTTTAAATATTAAAAGTGTTTCTGGATTAACCAAGATTATTTCAAGAAAGAACGAAATTTGAATTTTTGAAGGTCATTTTATAATGGAATTCTTTTGAGAACGAAGAGCAAGTTAGATTTAGTGATATTTTATGGTTCTAAGCTGTAAGTTAACAGTGTCTAAGCTGTAATGATTACAAAGCTCAAATAAGAAGTCCTAATTTATATATTTTCCCAAACCTTTCCAGTTAATTTTCCAGTTAAATAAAGTGCGGAATGTAAAGTTTAAGTTTTTAGAAAAGTAGAATTATTATCAGCTATTATCAACTTCCAAAGGAAGCTTGCTTTGATACTGAGCTGCAGTTAACAGCACTCCAGACAATTACAAGGGTTATCCGGGGGAAGAATGTTTCATATCTTTACAGATGACTCCTCTAATCCTGTTACAGGTGAAATCGGAGGATGGCTATTTTAGCATCCTTTTCGAGGAACACTTTCCTGTTGGCGCCCGACTACGTAACAACGATGGAGAAGTAGCTCCAGTTTTAGCTGGAGCCTCTACGCTTAAAACCTCGCATCAGACGGGGAAAGCTCTTTTCTTAATTGACTCATAAGCCGCCATCAAAAGCCTGATTCAAAATCAAACTGCCAAGTACATAGAACCATCAGCTGTAGACGTTTGTTAAATAAGTTACAAGAAAAACGCTGGAAAATTGTTGAGCAATGGATTCCAATCAATGTTGGAGTTCATGGCAATGATAAAGCTGACATATTTGCCAAGCTTGGCCATGGTAGGAAGACAACTTTACACCTTAAAGATTGCCCAGCATTCGACCTTGAAGATGATGATCAAGAAGATCCCCTTTACCCATTAGACCGCCTTTACTGGTCAGCGCCAAGGGTGCTGACTAAGAAGAAGAAGAAGATTATCAACTGCCGATTATACTTCAATTAGAATATAAGCCTAAATCGTGTTTAAAAGGAAACAAGCAAAATTAAAAATTAGAAAATACTATGCGCAAATTTGGAAATGTGATTACATAAAATATATTTTCTAGCTGATAATTTTTTTTGACATATATAAATACCTGACTTATATCTTTTAACATTGTTACACACAGAAAATGAAATTTTTTCGATGGTAAATTCTTGTGGAGTGACATCACTTGCTAACTGCTCGGAAAACTCCGATCTTATAAGTTCGAAATTTACATATTGTATTAGATGTCCTACAAAGATATTAAGAAATCATTGCTTAAGAAATGGAAATGCAATTGATGTAAAGCTAATGAAATTTTCTATTCTAAATTTAGATTCCTTTAAAATATACTAATATTTATTAGCATGTAAATAGTTTCATATTACAAAAAAAATATTGTTTTTAACTCATATGAAGCTACATTATCTTGCACTTCCGGAGATCAGTGCCCTTTTGTTAGATTATAGTGTAGATGGAGTACTTCAAAAACATATGCAGCTTCTGAGACCAAAGATATTTGTGATACTCAGTTTTAACAGGCGAGGTTCAATGCGACAATCATACAACTTTCCTACATGTTAAACATGAATTTTAGAATTGAATTTTTTTCTTTTGTTATTTTTCGATTTTTTTTTTTCAGTTGTTGTTTGTTTCTATGTAATCTTCAAAGAACATTTTATTGCTTTCTTTCTCAATTTATGTTTGATTCCTGAAAACTCGTATTTTTTCTACTTCATACATAGTTTTGACGGTATCAGACAACTATATCTTCTATATTCATTGAATGTGTAAACTATTAAAAAAAGGGTTTTTTCTTACCCTATAAAAATAATCAAGTATTATAAGACATTAGCAATAACTTAGACTACTCATTTAGCATTAAACAGTCCTTCACTTGAAATCCTTAATGAATTATTTTACATTGAATTATAAATTTGATCTTGTGCATCGTAATCTCGAGGCATTCAAATCTTCTCAATTTGACAGAGTTTTTCTTTTCTTTAGTTTGATAATTTACAAATATTGCAAATTTTCATCAAGAAACTACAACGTGGCAATTTAAAAAAAAATCGGATTTTTGAGAAGTCGCTTTAAAAAAAAGGTATTTTACTATTTATCTTTTTAAAAATTCTCAGAAAAGCCTACATTGTCTTCATTTAATCATTGATTATTTCTCAGCATCATATATGTACAGAATTTTAGAAGAAAAAACTTATTTTAATACATTTTTTTAGGGTCATAGGCGATAGTAGTAGTCTATTAGTCGATTTTGGACAAAAATTAATTGATTCATAAAATATTACTTTAGTGCAGTTTAGTGACTGTTAAACTTAAAGGACAACCGCAATCCTGCTTACGAACATGGCCTAATATTGAAAGCGACCCATTTGAGGTTAGAAATAGATTAACGGAGTCTTAAGAAGGAATAATGTCTATGGGCCCAAGTCTCCAGCTCTTACCGTTTTGTAGATAACGCCCATGTCAAGGAACAACTTTGATTGCAAATTGCTCGGCCATCGTAGTAGGTAGAGCTCTGGCTTTTGTTGCACTTATCTGCCCTGGAGATAGTGGTTCTAATAGTATACCACATGACCTTCCAACTATCCCAGAAACACGTGATCTGGACATGGGCACCTGGTTATAGGCCCATAAGTCAAGATTTTGGGATAGATACCTGTTAGGGTTCTACACGGTGCCAAGTTTGAAGTTCGTAGCCTTTTTCCTAATAGAGAAACTTTAAAGTCTGCATAGGGACATGGCCTAACAGTGTATGTGACCATATATTGGGGAGACAAGATAAATAGTGGGGACATAGCTTGGTCCTGAAGGAGTGAGACATGATACCGTATAGATCCTTTTTTTTTGAGGGATTTCCTCACTTCCTCACGGCACGGGGCCGAAATATCGAGATAATATCTCATCCCGGAGTGAGGAAATCCCTCAAAAAAAAAAAAAAAGGACCTATACAGTATAGTGGGGACAATTGGACCCACCCAATCGATAGTATTCTAAGAGAGGATCATTTTATTCTCTAGCACCCATTCGGAAACGGGTTTCACCCTTAAATTTGACTTCAAATTTAATTATAAATAAATTTTAAAACTTCACTTGACAAATATATCAACTTAGAAAAACGCTACGAACTTCAAACTCGGCAGGCACATCTGAATATATGCCATTACACCATGTGTAAACCTAACATATACCTACCCCAAAAGATTGATTTATTGGACCACAACCAGTTGCCCATGTCCAGGTCACGTGGTTCTGGGGTAGTTGTGGGGGGTCATGTGTCATACTGCTAGAACCAGTATCTCCAGGGCAGATGAATGCAACAAAAACCAGAGCTCTATCTACTACGATGGCCGAGCAATTTGCAATCAAAGTTGTATCTTGACATGGGCGTTATCTACGAAACGGTAAGAGCTGGAGACATGGGCCAGTAAACATTATTCCTTATTAAGACCCCCTTAATCTATTTCTGATCTCAAATGGGTCACTTTTACTATTAGGCCATGACCCTATGCAGGCTTGCTGTTGTCCTTTGTTCTATTATTATAAATTATTAATATTATATTAAAAACAATATTTTTTTGGACTGTTACAATACTGAGTTAAAATAAAATATCCAGCAGAAAACAAAAATAGATTAAGAACATTTTGTTCAACGACTCCAGTCAAGGGATGATCTTTTAAGGTAGGGGGGGATCTTTTTAATTTACTTGAGAAGGAAACTCATAAGAAGGAGTTTCGAAACGTACGTCGTTTTTATTACGCCTTGTTTTAACTTAAGTTTTTATCAAAAGTAGATTAGTTTGATAAACTAGCTTTGCGTTTTTCAGGTTTATCAGAGGGGCTATCCAATAATTTCATAACACGAAATCGCTGCAAATGAAGAAAATATTTTACAAAAAAAAGATCAAGTTTGTATCCATTTACTCTTTCTACAAAGATTTAACATCTTGAAATAAATTCGAAAAAAAACAAAGCATACAGCAAGTTCATAATTCTTCGTGAGCAGCTACTTACGGGACAGAATTACGTTTATTTTGAGATACTGGACAGAAACTGGTTGTATAGCATATAAATTATTAGAGAGAAATTACCATTCATTTATTGATGGATTGAAAGGTCCATTACAAAGGGTATTTGAGGCGAAACCGAAATATAACTTTTTAACTGTGTATAAATAATTTTTAACTAATCTTGTGTGTTGGCTGTTACCACTTTTCAATAATTATACACACATGTAAATTTCTATACTTTAGATACATGCTTTTTTTGTTGCTTTTTTGATATATTTTAAAAAATATAGACAAAGTATTTATTTTATGAAAAATGACTAACTGTATACATGTATATATATAATAATATATATATATATATATAAATATATATATATATATA
>JAFIDM010000005.1:6758704-6788689 GCA_023159025.1 Thereuonema tuberculata
ATAGTACGTGCCACGTGTATTCCATAAGTGTGATTGTTGATCAGTTTTATTATTTATTTATTATTTTGGGGAAAGAAGACGTTAAGTTTTTTTCCCATTTTATGTAAGAAGCTTGTAAAAGACGGGCCGCTTAGGCCGTCGAAACGTCGCTTTGTCAAACGAGGAGTTTATAATTTAATAAAAGAAGTTTGTGTAAGTTTAAAATTTATTATTTACTTTAACTCATTTTTGCACTTGTAAATGAAGGTATTTATGATGAATATAGAATGTATATTCATCATAAAAATCAAAAAAGTTTCAAACCACATTTTCGAGGAATAAGTCACAATGTTCATCCACATTACAAAGCAATACCAATGGAAGAGAAAGTTAATTCAAACTTAGCTTTTTATTTAAATTCCATCTAAAAATGTGCGATATACTTGAATTAGAAGATATATTCTAAAAAGAACAAATATTCTAAAAGTTTAAAACTCCTAATAAATTAATAGGTAATTGAATAGAATTTGTTTAGAATTTTGATCCTAGCCTAAGAATTCATAGTGAAATTCAACGTTTGATTTTTCGTTCATCTCTTAAATAAAATATACCTACCAATTATTATCAGTTAGCTGTTTCCATTATTGAATTAAGCATTATTTAGAGATTTATTTGTTCATATAAATAAAAAAATATAGTTTTCCATTCCCCCTCGCCTGCTCTTTCTTCATTTCTTTGTCTGTCCTTATTTCCGTCGGATAGACTTAAGGTCGAGTGCTCAGCTTCCCTGCCACCCACATTCATTACACAATCAACGTAACTCCAATTAGGCAGAGAGGATATAAATAATATCATTTCGACTTCTCAGTGAAAACTACAATGTACATTTGTTAGTTTGAATTGAGAAAATTAGAATCTGAAGATTAAATATTATTCAAACTCAGTGTAGCAATATTTTTGATCAAACAAAGGACAATTGGTGTCTATTAGTTATTAGTTAGGTATTTATTACTGCCAAACTTCAAGAACAAAATCTTTGTTAGGAATCACAATAGGATTTCACAAATTCGTTGATAATTCGTATTTTGATTATTATATTGTTTTAAGTAGTGCTCTCAAAGTAGCATATGATAGTATTCAGTTGAGGCTAAGTTTAGAAAGTATAAAGAACCCCCCCCCCAAAAAAAAATACTCATTCCAAATAATATGCATACGTATCAACCTCTTTTTCCTTGAGGTACATGAATGGTTTAGGATAATTTAGCTGCTCGGACATGAAAGAAGGAAGGGTGGATAGCAATGCGATCTATGCTAATAATGTAAAATGCTAAAAATACAAAAAACAAAAAAAAACAAAATAGTGATAGAAATATAATGTTTATTTTTATCAAAGGTGAAGATAGGAGAAGTGAATACTTTATAAATTGTGAAAAAACGTTGGATATGTCTCGCAATTCAATTGGAGAGCAAAGTTCAAAGAAAAGAACAGGGTTTGGATATAATAAATAAATGAGGTATGTGAGGTAAACAGAATATTTTTGTCATTGATCAGATATTGAATTTTATTTAATAATAGAACACTAATTATTACTTACAGTTGTTCAACCAAAAATTCATTGTAAATAATTCGAAAATAGTCCTTGTGATAGTCATATTCGAAAGGTTGGCATCGCAAGCAGTTATGAAATGTTATTTCAGGCATCCACAGCTTTTGGAGGAATTTCTTGGAACGAACAGCTTCTATAATATTACTAGAGAATTTAATCCTGCAGTCTTCCCAGTGATAGTCAATAAGAACTTGTATCTCAAAACTCTACAGATAAAAAAAACAAAATTTATTAATTCATCAAAAAGGAACTAACAATAGAAGAACAACAACTAAAAGATAAGTTTCTTAAGCTTTTCTTAAATTTCGAATTTAAGAATTCTTCAGTAAGGTTCTTTAAATAAAATCGTTTTCTATATACACAAATTATAAAAAACGTATCGAAGATATAAAAGAAACTATGGTGTTATAAAACCATTTGTAATCAGGTAATTTTAATTAAAATTTTAGAATATAACTTTCATAGAAATATTTTAGTCAGTTTATTTATTGACATATCTTTTCCAAATTACTTATGAAATATTCTACATATATTATTTTAAAACAAATTAAGTATTTTATTAATAATATTTAAGTAAATAAAGTTGTAAAAATATCAATGATATTTTCTATGTTAGCTATTTGCAGTAATGGAGTTAAAAGTTATTGGTTTTGGTTTGTTTTATTATTTATTATTTAATAAAATTCCTATGTAGTTCATAGAAAGATGAAGATTATAGCTTTTCGTCCTACTTCATTTTTCCTAAATCAGAAATATTAACATCTGTTAAATAATTTCTTCACAGCATTTATATACTTAAGTGTAACATTAAAACTACTAAAAGTGTATATGAATTATTTATTAAAACAATTGATATTATAAGTTAGGAGAATTGTTGGGATGCTAATGTTTGACTTTAAATGTTGTCAAGGTGAAAAAAAAATCGCTGTGATGTATATAATGGCAAAGAGAAAATGTAACGACTTGAAACGACCTTTAATTTTGGGTTTATTATTTGGGTTTCAAAATAAAGATTTATGACAGAACTTACAGACATATTTCTTTAGAAAGAGATTTTACAACTGTATAATTCCTCGTTAAAGGCTTCGAATGTGGATGTTCAAAAAAAGGCAAGATGGCCTACAGTGTTCTAACACTGTGATCACATTTTTCGCAGATGATTATTAGTTTTTTGATTAATTCACATCGTTAATACTAAAATCCTTTATAGTCCAGTAAATCCGTCAGAAAAAAGAGGGTTTGATTTGCAAAAGGTCGGATAGTTTTGATTTTTGGATATGTTTGAGTGTTGGGCTTATATTATAAAATCCAAGTTTTCGACCTCCGCGCGCCATGGCGCGCATTGTGGTAGCAACAAAAACAACAAAATTTTTGACCTTTGCTATGTTTTTCCACAATATCTCCTGAACGGTTGGCTTTACAGAAAATAATATCCTTTCGAAATACAGAGTAAAGTAAATTTGTCACAGTTTGAGCCCAAAAGCAGCTTTGTAGCTGCAATAGTGACTGAGATATAGGCTTCCCCAAAAATCACGATTTTCTACAAAATTTATGAAAATTGTGATAGTTCTGCAATTTTTGTTGAATATCACCGAAACCAATGAAATAGCGCAAACGTCATACGGAAGAAATTTAAAGACTAGGAAATTTGCTATAAAAAAAGCACAATCGGATGTTTCTACGATATATAGTAAAGGATATACCAGTGGCGGCCCGAGACTGTGAAGTTAGGTGAAGAGCTAGTAGGAAAATAATTATTTGATAATATATAATTATATATATATATATATAAATAATTATATACATATATATATATATATATATATATATATAATATATATTACAATAAAAAATATTATAATAACTTACTTCTTATCTTCGTCTTTCCAACGTGAAAATGATGTTTCTAATAAAACACACACTATATCATAAACAGGATTCATATTTAAAACAGCTTAGCACTATGAAACAAGCCACTGGAGAAGAGAACATCGCTCTCTGTTACTTCAACTTCACCCATACAACAGCGTACAGCACTCTACAGCGGGTAACGTCACGGTTGTCATAGCAACCATCGCCTCGGTTGTCGATCTAAGCTCCGCTCCTGATGTTGAGAAACTTGAAAGTGAAGTCGACTTCACTTGGTCGGTCAGAATCGCACCGCGCTCGGTGCCAGAACTCGACGGCGCGGGACTTACAAAATACAAAAATACGTTTTTATTAAAACCGACATACGTGATAAAGAAAATAAATTTTTCCTTATGATATTGTTATATTATAAATAAATAATATTATTTTATTACAAATAATTGTGAAGTGCCGCTTCACCTACTTCCCCTGAATAGCCGCCACTGGGATATACAGTTGTTCAACAAAAGGTGTAAAAAGTTTGACATTAAAAAATAGTCCAGGAAAATGATACATTTTGGTGTGCAAAACGTTCGGTAGTTTTGATTTTTGGATATGTTGTTAGTGTTAGGCTTATACCGTAAAATGCAAGTTTTCGACTTCCGTGCTCCACAGCGCGCCACGTGATATGAATAAAACATCACAATTTTGGACCTTTTCAATATCTCTTGAACGGTTTGTTTCACAGAACCTATTATCCTTCTCAAATTTAAAGTAGAGTATATTTGTCACAGTTTGAGCCCAAAAACCAGTTCTGTAGCTGCAATAGTGACTGAGACACAGGCTTTCCAAACATCACGATTTTCTCAAAAATATATGAAAATTCTGATTGTTCGGCAATTTTTGTGGAATATCGCCGAAATCTATAAATAGAGAAAACGTCATAAGGAACACATTTAAAGGCTAGGAAATTTGCTACAAAGAAAGCACAAGTGGATGTTTCTAAAACATATAGTAAAGGATGTACAGTTGTTCAACGAAAGGGTTTAAACAGTTTGATATCATAAAACAATAGGCGAAACAAATGTACGAAGTTTGCCCAGGAAAACCTGGGCAGTATTTAGTAGACATAAACCATAGAATATATGGTATTTAACGTTTTGGTCTCTTGGGCGGGCCAGGACGGGCATCTTCCAGCCCTGTCCTCTTCATCCAGCTGAAGTTGTAAATCGTCTATAATGTCGTAAAGAAAGTTAGGAGACATAGAGAATACACATTGTTTTGCTTTGATGCTTTCAGCTATCATCGACGGGATGGTTAGGACTCATCAGCCAGAATTACTTTCGAGGTTTTGTTTTTTTTTTTTGTTTTTTTTTGTTGATCTAGTAAAATCGGAAATATCTGTACAATTTGCTTTTCTGAGATAGGCTTCTTTTCCACTAAGTCATTCAATATTATTCATCCTTTGATCCATTTCTCATGTCAGTTTCTGAAAAATTTTCAATATATAATTAATCGAATATTTCAATTTGAAATTTGGTTCATTTGATTTGGATAAGTTATTATACTAATTAAAAATTCCTGTCATATTTGTAGTCTTTCTGGAAATGGTACTTTAAATTTTGTCTTTCTTTATTGATAGGTATTCTAAATATTTTGATTAGGAAGTAAAATCTCAGACATTTCCACAGATGTTAGTTTTATTAAATTTGAATTTTTTTATTTGCTATATTTATCAAAATAAAATTCTTTTACTTTCTGAGCAGCTACAGTAAAGAAATATTTTTACATTTCACCATAATCATTAACAACAGGTTCAAGTTTAAAAGAACTTGATGGCGAAAGATCTTCAAATCTTTCATATAAAGATAGGATATTCTATTATAAAGTTAAAGTGTCCCTCTACAGGCCTGGATAGGCCTTTGGGACGCGGGAGGTAAGGCTCCCAGCGTTCGTGACCAACGGGACGAAGTTGTGGTTGGATGGTCAGCCCGGCGCCCGCCCGCCTGTAACTCTCGGAAAAGAAACCCGGTACCCATTCCACAGAGGCCTGGGTAGACCCTAGGACCCGTTTGCAGGTGAAAGAAGCGTAGAAAAATCCACGCCCTCCCCCAAGGCCGGGAATCGAACCGTCACCTCCAACCCGCAGCCAAGCGCCCTGACCACTCGACTATCGGGCCCACGATATTATATTGTAAATGATATTATTATGTTGTGAATACACTTCGATGTCTGTACAATTATATGTGAAGTCATTCCTACTTTATTTCCAAGAAATACAGTAAATGAAGGTTGACATCTTACCATTAATTTTAGAGAAATTTCGCCGATAGCAATAGGTTCCAAACAAATTCTCACTGTTGTTAAATTAACATCTAAAAATAAAAGAAAGTAACAAATAAGGTAAGCCTGAGAAATTTCTACTAAGTTTGTCTAAAATATTTGTTATGTAACACTACATTTAAAAATACAAAATATATAACATATAGAATGTATTATTAATTACAATTTATTATAAAGACATATGGAAATGATTAGTACTCATCTTCATTTATTGCTATTCATGTAATGCAAGAAAATTTCAAAAAATTATTATTTTTGTTTTTTATCTTAAAATTAAAATATTTTTTTAATTTTTTATGTGTGATTTTTTTCATTTATTACAGTCTAATTTCAACCAAATTTCTCTAAGACTACATTTATAAATTCTAGTAATTTGGTTTTAATTCAAACAACGTTTTCTTTTTAAATATTTTTTTTCTATAAATTCCAAATTTCAGTTTATTTCCTACTCTACCTTCACATTCTGGAGCCTCATATTTATCATAAGATGTAGGTATACTAATATTGTGCAAAACTTCAAAATTCAAACCATGGTCTTCTGTATTTCTAAAAGAGAATAAACAAGCAAAATTACAATAAGTAAAAATTATTTTCACACGAATTAAAATACAATTATATTGAAAAAAGCATAACAGGAAAACAAAAAGTATTCGAATTAAAAATTTCCAAACTATTTACTGTATTTTATTATATTGGAGATTAAAAATTAATGGAAGTTAGTAAATGAACATCATTTCTTTAAAACTTAAAAAAATGAAACTAGTAGGTTTTGGATAGTTGAACTTATATCTAAGTTTATTCTTACTTCGTTTTCGTTCTAATCTTACAATATAAAAAAAAGACATCGGCTTCAATAGTTTCCAGATACCATATTTTTCCAATTAATATTTGTAAGAACAAGGAAGTTTGCTTTGTGAATTTTCTTTGAGCTTTACGATGGATATTTGAAGCCAAAACTCTAGAGAACAAATTTCTTTCGAATAACAAATCCTACGGTTTTCAGTTATTAAAGAAAGAAGGTCCTGACCACATATGTTAAATATTGTCAGATTATTGTCAGATTCATCAAATCAGTGTTAAAACTTTCAGCAACTCAGAAACTCATAAGAAATGTTCAAAATTTCCTCCTAGTGTTTCCACACAGGCATGCACTCGTCGGATCATGGACTGTCGCACCCTTTCAAATACTCCCACGCGGTGTCGAATGGTTTCGCAGGCTTCTATGACCCGTTGATAAGTGTCTCTGCAATAGGAAATGTCTGCTGCATAAACCAATTATTGAAGTCAGATAAAAATCCAAAGGGTTGAGGTCGGGTAAACGTGCAGGCCATGGAGCTGGTCCTCTCTACCTATCCATCTATCATGTTAGATATCAGCCAGTGCATCTCAAACAATGTGGCTAAAATGTGCTGGAGTCCGATCATGCATAAATATCCTGTTTCATTTTATTGGCAAGGGCACATCCTTTAGCAAGGCTGGAGGAGTGTTCTGAATCATGTCCATGTAGACAGTCCCTGTCAGATATGCTGGGAGAACATATTGACCTATTAGACAGTCGCCGAGAATTCTAGTCCGCACTTTAGTCTTAAACTGCTGCTGATGTCTTGCCTGAATTGTACTTCGAGAATTTTCATACGCAATTTTCTCCACAAATGTTGGTTGTGAAACAATGTTAGTCCATCTCGTCCAAATGTTGCCTCATCCTTAAACAAGACTGAAGAGACAAACAACGGATTGGCAGTTTGTACAACGAACCAACAGCAAAACTTCTCCCGTGTTGGGTAATCGGCAGGCGAAACGCCCTGCTTATGTTGCAGATGATACAGATACAAGAGCATCTCGTGAAGTACCCTCCATGCCATATTAGGAGATGCATCACATACTGGGCCATCTGTCGTGTGTTGATACCAGATTCGTCTGCCACAACCTGTAAAATGTTGTTCCTGGTTAGGCGTACGAGTGACTCTTGGTCATGGAGCTACGGATCCTGTAACAGCAACTCTACTATAAACTGCAGCAAATGTTGGATGACTCGGCTGATTGCGGTCTGGAAACGCCATCTGATACAACCGTGCAGCCTCGCATCCGTTACCATTCGCACGACCGTACAAAAAATCGTATCTGCCTGTTCACGAAATGGATATCCTGCCATTGTTCAATGGAACACGTTTCAGTCAAAGCACTACTACACAACTAACAGGTTGAAGACAGAGTAACTCACTACTACACAAAAAATTGTTCACGAATGACAAAATGTTCATGAAAACAAATTTCCTTGGCAACAACACAGCGCTATGTATGAGACAATCAGTGCAACAACAAACGTGAATGTTGGATTGTATCTTGAAACGGGTTTACCGTAAACTTTCATTAATAACTGAAAACTGTAGGATTTTCGGACATATGTTGATTTCGACTTTGTTCTTGTTTTATTGTTAGGAACCCGCTCCCAAAAGTATTTCTGAAAGATCGTGTATATATATATATATATATATATATATATATATGAATAGTACATTTAGCTCAATTTGATAGTTTTCTATTAAGTTCTTGTATTTCAATTTATTCAGATGCGAATCACTACTAGGCCTATTCCATTTGTACATTGTTCTTTCTTTCTATGGCTATTTGTTCGTGTTTGCGTCGCACTAAAACGGCTACAGATTTTTAGCGATTGATAGCTAAGCGTGAACCTGTTAATATTTAGTGAATTAGGACAATATGTAATAGAAAAACATACTCACCAGTCTTTCCTAATATTCCGAGTAGTGTTCAGAGTCAGGATTAATTCTAAGCATGGATCAATAGCGCTCAATTGTGAATTGGCATACGGAGACAAAAGTAATCATGGTTACCTTTTAAATTGGACCCAAGCATCTTATCAAATTTTAAAGAAATTAGTGGAACCGTTCTGGTTATGGATTTCGGAGGCCATTTTTGAGATACTAGAACGGCGCGGCGAAGACCAATAGAATAAGTATGTATTTTGATGCTTTAAAAAGTAAAGAATTTTATGTTAGACAAATATGAAAAGCTCTTCAACACATCACACTAGTATTTAAAAGGTTTATTAATTACTAAAAGACAAATTTTCAGGAATTGGACACATTCCCTTTTTCAAGTAATGAATAAAAAATTAGAAGAAATTAACAAACAAAAACAGGTAGAACAACATAACAAAATTCAAGGACATGAAACATCACCAAATTCAATTGTTGTTACAATAAATAAATAGAGTAAATGTCAATAAATAATTGTCAATGTTATTAATAAAAATTAACAATAGTTACTAATTAATTAATCAAATATATTAAAAATAATTTAAAACTTCAAAAGTTGCTATTTTTTGGCGTCAAAACTTATATAATCCATAATTAGCATAATGATATTATGACATTTATTTACACTAACTTATTATTGTAGCAACAATTGAATTTAAAGACAAATATCTTCTTGTATACTTCTTCTTCATCACAATATTTCGAATTGTATCCTCGACAATTCTTCTTTAGGAAATACAAAATAAAATGTATAACGGGAATACATTATCCCTCTTTTCACTATTTTTTAAAAACAAACAATGAATTTCACCAAATTCTTATTAATAATGTTAATGTATGATACAAATGCATCAATGACATTTTTCTAATTGTTAAAAACATAATGATATTTCACTAATTGTTAAAAACTTTTTTAAAGTTATTTTCTGTTTTTTAAATATTCTTTAAAAGTCCTTAAGGAGCTAAGTGATAGCTTAAGGGATTAGTCCTTGTTGATACATTTATTGGAGTTTATGTACCATGATTTCATGAGAATTCTGTTATTTTCACCATTATGTTTGTGTACAATCTTACTATTGGATCTGGATTATGTTTTGATTCTATGGCATGGCAAGCCCAGTCTGATAAATTTGATTGATTGTTCTCGTATGCACGTAGGTGTTCTGATAGCCTTTCTTTCATGGTTCTACCTGAATTTCCATAATAAATTTTATTTATTATTATGATTCATTATTTAATAATTTTATAAATTTTATAGATACGTAGACGACATTATCCTTTTCTGGAAAGGTATGGAAAAAAATTCAAGATTTTTTTCAACTAAGCTAATTTCATTGACGAAAAAGTAAAATTCACGTTTGAAAAAGAAGAAAATCACAAATAAATTATCTAGACCTAACAATTACGAGTGTAAACAGCAACGTATCATACGAATTTAAAGATAAAGAACTGAGAAGTAAACATACCGTGAAGTTTCACTCTAACCTTAACGTGAAAACAAAAAAAAGCAATAATATGAAACAATTTGAAAAGAATAACAAATTATACAGAAAATCAAAGAAAATGGAAAGAAAAAATAAATATGACAGAAATATATTACATTAACGAATTCCACAAAGCATTCAATGATAATATCAGAAAAAAACTTTTTCAAAAATGTGCAGAAAAAAAGAAATCATGAAAAATCTAATTCAAATGGAAATTATATAAACTATCTACGTTTTCCGATTGGTACTAAGATAAATAAAGAAATTAGAAAAGTATGTTCCGAACAGAACATTAAATAGTATTTTTTAAAGACAATAAATTAATGAAATTAAGTAAAAGATGAAACAACAAAGATCTTCTAAAAATGGATATTATATATGAACTCCAATGCAGGAATTGCAATAAAATTTATTATGGAAATTCAGGTAGAACCTTGAAAGAAAGGCTATCAGACCACGTACGTGCATACGAGAACAATCAACCAAATTTATCAGATTGGGCTTGCCAGGCCGTAGAATCAAAACATAATCCAGATAGAATAGTCAAGATTCTATACAAATGTAATGAGGAAAAGGACAGAATTCTCATGGAATGATGCTACATAAACTCCAATGAATGTATTAATAAAGACAAATCCCTTAAGGTATCACATAGCTCCTCAAGGACTTTTAAAGAATATTTAAAAAACAAAAAAATAACAAAAAACAAAAAAAAAAAGTTTTTAACAATTAGTGAAATATCAATATGTTTTTAACAATTAGAGAAATGTTATTGATACATTTGTATGATACGTTAACATTATTAATAAGAATTTGGTGAAATTCATTGTTTGTTTTTAAAAAAGTTGTGAAAAGAGGAACAATGTATTTTCTTTATACATTTTATTTTGTAATACCTGAAGAAGAATAATCGAGAAGATAATTCGAAATTTTGTGATAAAGAAGAAGTATACAAGAGGATATTTGTCTTAAATGGATTTATAATATCAATAAGATAAATATATATTAACAATTTAATTTGTTGATGTTTCATGCTTTTGAATTTCGTAATGTTGTTCTACCCGTTTTTGTTTGTTAATTTATTCTAATTTTTGCTTCGTGACTTGAAAAAGGGAACGTGTCCAATTCCTGAAAATTTGTCTTTTAGTATTTAAAAATCTTTTAAATACTAGTGTGATGTGTTGAAGAGTTTTTTTTTATATTTGTTTGACATATTTGAGATGGAAAGAAAGAAGATCATTGAAGAATTTAGTAACGAACTTTAAAGAAACCCCTGTGCAGAACAGCTAAACATATAAGCCAAGGATAAACATGTTGAAGGAAAAAATAATACTTGGTAAGCGCAGACTCAATATACTGCTTTTCAAGAATTCGCGATTAAAAATACCAAGTTTAAGATGTAACTTTTGCATAAAAAAATATGGTTTTTAAATTAACTATAATTCGAATAATGAGAAATTTTAATGACTGATTAAAGGAAAGATAGTTTGGCAAAACTCCGAACGGCGGTCCAAAATTATGAAAACCTCCGAACGGCGGTCCCAAATCATTAAAACCTTTTTAATGACAAATAACGGTATGACTGTGAAGAATAACACGTAGCCAGAGTTATTACATATCAAATTATATAATTTTCGCTCAACTTATTTAAGTATTGTCCGAATATGTGCGACTTTTGACTAAAGCGTTATTACTCTTGGTGCTTGCGATCTACCAGCCATGGCACCAGGCAACCACCCCCCCACATCAAATTCCGGGCCCAGGTACCAAATGAAATACCGGGCCTTTCCCCACCCCCTCCCCCCATGTTATGAAAAAAATCATAAATTCTTAGCCAAAAATTTCGCGAAAATACCACACGTTTTCATACTTCTACAGCAGGGGTGGGCAGGTGCTGTGGGACCAACTGACCCCCCCCCCTTTGTGGGGGCCCTGCATGACACGTTTAAAGTGATTTTTAAGCAACAAATCACAATGTTTCATTAACAACAACGTTGGGACTGCGTTCGGAGGTTTTCATAATTTGGGACCACCATCATAATTTGAGACCGCCGTTCGGAGTTTTGCCGATAGTTTTTATTCAATTCTATCTTTTTGAAGAACTAAACTGAAACAAGTAAACAAAGAAAATAAATCTTGAATTTGAAACTTTCTTAAGTACTTTAACTTACATCTCGTGATAATCCACTTCATTTCCATTCACAGTTAAGATGAGAAGTAAGGAAACTAACTTCATCCAATTCATTCTATTACTTAATAAGAAAGCTACAAATCAAAGAACAATATAAAATATGTTAGATATTTTAAGGGATATTTTATTTCGTATACTTTTAATAATCATTTTAAAAAATATTGTTTAGAAATTGTAAGAATTGAAATTTTGATTAAATTCGACTTAAAGTCAATTATTTAGTGACTCAATTTTTTTTTGTTAAACAATCATCTGTTTCTAGTTCTGAAATATCTCACAGCAAAGAAATTGTAAATAACCACTTTTTAACTCATCGTAGCTTAATTAAAACATAATCCTGATCCAATAGTCAAGATAGTACACAAATATAATGATGAAAAGGACAGAATTCTCATGGAATCATGTAACATAAACTTCAATGAATATATTAATAAGGACAAATCCCTTAAGGTATCACATAGCTCCTCAAGGACTTTTAAAGAATATTTAAAAAACAGAAAATAATTTAAAAAGAGTTTTTAAGAATTAGTGAAATATCATTATGTTTTTAACAATTAGAAAAATGTCATTGATGCATTTGTATCATACATTAAAATTATTAATAAGAATTTGGTGAAATTCATTGTTTGTTTTTAAAAAGAAAAATATTGTATTCCGTTTATACATTTTGTTTTGTATTACTTAAGAAAAGTCGATTAGGCAATTCGAAATATTGGATAAAGAAGAAGTATACAAGAAATTTGTTTTAATGGATTTATAATATCGTTACGATAAATATATATTAATAGCAATTTGTTTTTTGACTCCATTCCTTGTTTGATAATGATAAATTTCAAAATATATGATAATTACTTCAAAGAATAAAAAAATCAATATTATACCAAAAATAAAATATCATGAATTCCACTGCATACACAACCAACCAGAAGATATGAACACCTGTAACTGTGAAAGTATAGAAATAATAAATAATTATAAATATCTAGGTCTATATATAAATAATAAATATACATGGCATACTCATTATATTCATATATTAAAAAGGTTAAATTACTTTTTATATATGTTTTATTATATTAAAGACATCTTTCCTAAAAAAACAAAAATTATATTATTCAAATCATATATTGACTCAATAATAAATTACGGTATAGATAATTGGATCTATATAAATAAAAATGAAATGAAAAATATCAACAGAATCTTGAAAAAAATAATAAATTTCATTTTTCCTAACTTTAATAAACTGCAAATTGAACAACAAAATCAAATTTTAATAAATAATAAAATATTATTTCCTCAACAAAGAGTTATTTTTAATTTAATTATGCAAAAATATTATATAATATGTTATAACATGCAGGAAGAAAATATCCATACAACAAGAAGTAATGTAATATAGACTAAACAAGTCTTTGATAATCCAAGAAATAACTTCGGATTACGAATTGAAAACAGACTTATTAATAAAATATTCGACCAATTTTCAATTGATATGAAAAAAATTGAAAAGATATGTATCTTAAAAAAAATAATATATAGAGATATAATATCTCGTAAAATTATTTTGGTCGACTAATTTTGAAAAAAAAAAAAGGATTAATTTTGTATACTTTATGTACTTTACTTTACATGTATTATGTACTCATAAGTTATGCATTTATAAGATATCATAAAAGTTTATATATAACTTTTATTTTCAAATTTTGAAATATTGCTTATTCTTATTTTATTTGTAAAATTATTTACTCTAAATGTATATAGGACCATTTTTGTTTCTGATATTATTTTAACTCACAGCACCTACAACACAGGTCAATTAACCTAGTAGGACTGTAATGTAATATTTTGATGAATAAAATAAAAAAAAAATGAGATTTACGACAGAGACATCTTAATTTTAGAATTCATTTATAATTTTTTCTTGAGATATCTCAAATTTTCTTGACTGAGATTCAGACATAAGAGATTCACCCATTTCATTAATGGGTGAAACCAAGTATTTTATTACATATCCACCTACTAATATTTTTGGGTGCCTTTTTTTTTATTGTTTTTTAAGCTTTGGAGGCTTCACTCTGATTGTAATTAGCTTCACGATTAATCAATTTCAATTCCCATTTCTACTTCCACATTTCCTAGGGTTTTGAATTGTGTAAAATGATTTTGATTGCATTATTTACAAAATAACAGATTTTTCAATATCTGAATAAAAACACTGAAACTTTTAATAAGTTTTTATTTAATTATTTCAATTATTATCTTCCTAACAAATACTTTTTCTTTTCATTTCTATTAATTGCAATGCGAAATTTAGTTGCATTTTTTCTAAAAGTAAAAAACTTGCTTGCTTTATTTTATCTCAGAAATTTTAGGAAAAGTTAAAGAAACTGTTCTTATATTTATAAAAACGAACAGAAAAAAATAACAAACAAAGACAAAAGTATAATGATAAATGATAAAATTAGACGAAAATTCATAAATGAAAAAACTATCATAATTCGCGCACTTGAAGTATTTAATAAAGTCATTCACCTCTCAATACATTAGATTTATCTCACTTATAGAATATTACAATGGCCTTTCATTGTATTTATTTTTATATAAAGTTAAAGTTATATATTAGGACTTTTATAATTTCTTCTGAAGATTGGAGTTATCTCTGCGCCATCAATGGCTGTAGTTCTTTCTAACGAATGGATCAAATGGATTAAATAAAAAAGAAATGAGCAAAAAAAAAGAAATAAAGTTCAATTCTGATTTTCACAAACAGTTGAAAGCTATATTAACATGCATCGCATTACACTGATTATAAACGACCTGTAAAATGGATAAGTAACAAAAAACAATATATTAAGTTAAAATATCTACAATATTTTGCTGGATTTATTTTTGTAGATTATTTTTAACTTTTTAAATAGTCTATGTCTATACTAAACAGATATTTTATCGATGTTCTATCTAACATGGAGAGAAAACATCCCTTTATCGTTCAAATTTTAATGCCGTTTTATGATCTGAAAGTACACATGAATTATTTCAAAAATACCTATGGCTTTAGGGTCAATTTCTCAAAAGATTTCAATATATTTCTCAATTTATTCATTGGATTCCCGCTATTAGCTTAAATGTAAGAAATGAAACGAATATTTGACCGTCATTGGCTGGATCCCGATGGCTAACACCAGCATTTGATAGACTTGAATTGATGGGATGGTAACTGCTCCGTATACCTTGATTTTTCATTAATTTTTTTTTCTCTCCTTTTCCTAACTTTGTTTTCTTTTTCCTTACATTTATGTATTTTTGCTTATTATTATTCATTTATTTTCTGGCTTATGTTAGTAAAACGATTGGAAAACGAAGTAAAATGTTCATAAAATAATAATAAAAAAGAGGATTTATATAAATTATCAATTAGATCACTTATATTTGATGAACTAAACTCATTTTTTTTCACATCTTAAATTAATATATTATGTTTATATTATATTTTTGCTTTTATATTTATATTTTATTTGAACTTAAATGAAGAAACAAATAAGAAATCTAAAGCTTACATTTCTCATACACAAAAGATACATATATAAACTGTTTTCATTAGGAATACTGAGACGTTTAATACCCTTTAACAAGTTTTTATCTTTTATAAGTCTCATCGTAAAAAAAAGTCTAACATAATGACAGCAGGCAATACTACCTACATCTTTACGTTGACTGAAGGTACCGAATGCTCTGAGGAGGCCAAGTTTTTAACTCAAAGGTCTCGGTAGCTGTAACCAATAAGTGGGTTGGAGTCTAAATTTGTATAAGACTACCCACCAAAAACACTTCGTGTAAAATAAGTTGCCAAGACTCACATGCTCATAATGCTTTCACTGTTAAAAAGATATGAGATCTCATGTAGAGCCAAGCCCCTAACTCTACGAGGCCTAACTCTACAAGCCCTAACTCTAAAAATCTATATCTTGGTCAAAAAGTATGCCTTAGCCGTTTCGTGGCTGTCACACAGACAATCCCATGGAGTTATGTAAAGGATATGGAGTAATGCCAAGGCACACTTTTTGACCAAGATAGTAGGGTTTTTAGAGTTAGCCATGTATAGTGAGGGGCTTGGTACTATATGAAATCTGATAACTTTTTAACAGTGAAAGCGTTATGAGCATCTTGGCAACGTATTTTACATGAAATGTTTTAGGTGAGATGAAATAGTTCCATGAAACGGCCAAGCCATACTTTTTGACCAAGATATAGGGTTTTTAGAGTTAGGGCTTGTAGAGTTAGGCCTCGTAGAGTTAGGGGCTTGGCTCTACATGAGATCTCATATCTTTTTAACAGTGAAAGCATTATAATCATGTTAGTCTTGGCAACTTATTTTACACGAAGTGTTTTGAGTGGGATTTCATTTCTTTTTGTAGGATGAGATCTGATAACTTTTCAACAGTGAAAGTGTTATGAGCATGCGAGTCTTGGCAACCCCTTATTTTACATGAAATGTTTTGGGTGGGATTTCATTTCTTTTTGTAAGATGAGATCTGATAACTTTTTAACAGTGAAAACGTTATGAGCATGTGAATCTTGGCAACTTATTTTACATGAAATGTTTTAGGTGGGATTATCAATTACAACTAAATTTAGTTTTAAGATTATTTAGAAAATGGATTTTTTTTCAATACCCTACTTTTATGTTTTTCTATTGGTCAACTTGTATATTCAAGCTGTTTACACTTTGGAAGAAATCACATTATTACACAGTATTATTTAGGCCGAAGCATTGAGGGTACGACGTATTTCAGATTTTAATAAAATCCAAAGTATAAAAGCTAGATAAATGAAACTTAGCGTATTTCATTAGTATGGTAACTGCATCTTATCCTGAAAATGTGAGCTCTCTAGTATTATCCAGGCCGAAGCTATGAGGGTTCGATAATACATAACCAGACCCCCTCTTTGTGAGGGGTTGGAATGTGAAAGTTACGGATTTCTTAATTTTGTTGTTGTTTGTGTGCTAATCCTAACCTGCATACCAAATTTCAGCTTTCTAGGACTTCAGGAAATACCCTAGAGGTTTTAATGATCATGAGTCAGTCAGTCAGTCAGTCAGTCAGTGAGTGAGTGACGGAATCGACATATTTTAGGTATTAATAAAATCCAAAGTATAAAAGCTAAATAAATGAAACTTAGCGTATTTCATTAGTCTGGTAATTGCATCATATCCTGAAAATTTGAGCTCTCTAGTATTATCTAGGCCGAAGCTATGAGGGTTCGAAAATACGACGAAACACTTCCAGAAAAGGTACGTAGTGCCCTTCCTGCCTTCGGCTCGTCTTGGCGGGGGCACTGCCGTGCCCCCAGATTCAAAGGATGTGGAAAAGGATTATTCAAAAAAAAATTCCAAAAATTTTCCTTGGGAGGGCTTTACAGCAAAATAGACAAAAAAAATCAATGTAAATAACAATCTAAAATGTATTTTGCATTTATCAATAATACAAATAAACTCAGTAAAAATTAAAAGGCACGTTTGGCGAGACAATTACTGAAAATGTAATCTCATTTCCATAAATACTCGCATTGCAGCAGAGTTCGCTATCTAAAAATGATTACAACTAGAGAATGTCGTTCTGATGATTACCACTTTGTCACAGGTGTTTTATTTTTTTCCTGTGAGCGATATATTATAAAACTATCTATTTAGAAACTGCAGTCTCCTACCAAATATTACAAAGATTTAAAGTTAAGTTATGAGCACAATACACAATTAACTATATTTTTAAGTCAAAATCTACATTAAAAGAATTCTTTATACTTGTAAGATATCTGCTAACAATCTGCTGGTTCGGAGAATAACGTTCCGTTGGATATAAATGTGAATTAAATGAAAAAATTATCCCTCTTAATCTAACAGGATAATAAAAAAACACAAAAGGATTAGATTGAACACATTTTTATATCATCCCTTATTAATAAATAAATTATATACACAAAGTAACTAGAAATTGAAATAACAACATGAACAATTCTAGAAAGACTTGCCTTTTCTATTGACATTATAGTTATTCTAAGCAAAAATGTACAATTGAAGGTCCATAGCTCCTCCGAGTGGCTTTTGTAAAATAAGCAGATAGTACTTACTGTTATCTTCGTCTCCCCATGATTGTTGTTGTTGGGGCCTCATTCTTTCTATTTAGTTTTGACGAAAAATTTTCTAAGAGAATATACGAAGCACTAAAGTTAGATGTTTCACTCTTGTAAAATGATTTCAATGTAGTACAAACGTATACAACCGAATATTATGGAAAATTACGTTTTTGGCGAAATAAGCTTAACTGCAACATCGGTAACCATTGCTTTGGTTACGGGAACAAACTGGCTTCAAGTCGTAGTTCTGATTTTCGATCTCGTGATTTCACTCCCAACCACAAAAGCTTGGACTTTTTCACATATTACATGGAAACACAGCAGTTCAAAACTTCTCTCTTCCTATCGTCAAACAGTCTGCTTGTAACTGTAACTCGGAGAAATAAATTGTATTACCACAGTTTTGTAGTAGTCTGTAATAATTTTTCTAGTTTTACAAAAGCACTTGTTTTTCACATTTTTCTGACGTCAACAAAATATTGCAAAACAGCCAATCTCAAAGCTTAGAATTTGAGAAAACAAAACAAGACTTCCGTGGGAATTGCAAACATTTGCACATTAGAAGGTGATTAACAAAGTTCCCATGATCATATAAAGGTAATAAAAAAAAGATAAAAAGCTCATGTGAACTAAATAGTACATGAAAATTACCTTACAAAAATAATTCTATTCAACATAATTTAATTATTGATTATTCTTACAATAAGGATTTATAATACCGTAAAACACGGAGTGAAATTTATAAAAAGCATATAAAAATTAACGTGTCAGGGGAATGAATGAGAACAAAGCTGACTTTTAAATAGATTTTCTTTAAGTATCATGATTCCTAAGTGTTCGATCTTAGCAAATCAACAGTAGAAGAGGTTTAGCCATTGGCGATCGTTCGTGATGTTTACTTCTCCTAAAATCCTTTATTCACGATTTTCAGCTATGAGTTACATCTACAGGATGTAAAGATCGAACTAATTTAAAAAACAGTAGCTTCAAAACACCATGTTTAGTAAAGGATTTTTGATGATACTGAATACGACTAACAGTCTCCAGAATCTAACTCTAGTATTTACTAAAGAGTCAGATGATCGTTATTGGAAAAATCAGCTGAAAACTATATTTAGAATCCATATTTTTAAAAAAAGAGGTTTTTGTAAGTTTTTGAACAGCCATGGAGTCAAGAATTTTGATTGAATAAAAATCAAAGGTGATTGGATATTGAGGATCATAAATATTTCCACATATTATTCATCAAATAATCTTCAGCTAATATGAAACAACAAACAATTTATAACCAAAATATTATAAAATCTTTAGGATAAATAGACCGAAAACCTTTTTTCCCAAAATTTAAAAAAGAATAATTTACTGATTAAAAAATAAAATCCTTTATTTTTATAAAAAACGATAGTTCTTATTTTGTAATTCTGGTAATAAGTTTAAATCTTGTTTAGAAAAGGGTTATATTGATTAATGCAATGTATTTAAAAAAACTTTAGGAAATTTTTCAATTAATATATAGCAGAAATACTTCTTTAAATAACCTTCTTAGTTTCTTCTTTACATGAATTTTTTATTTAAAATTCAAACTGCGCATTTGAATTATTACAAAACAACAATTTGGTAATTCTAGTGATTAGTGTAAATCGTGTTTCGAAAAGGTTATAATGATTAGAGCAATGTATTTAAAAATACTTGTTTTGTTTTAAATTTTTGTAATAATATATAGCATAAATATTTCTTTATCTGAAAGCCTACTAATTTTTATTTCAAAATTGTATTTATTCGAGATAATAACTTTGATTTGTATGAACATTACAAGAAATTACGGTACCGGTAACACAAAATTTAATTATTATTTCAAATTTTTTTTATTATAAAGAAGCTTTACTTTACTCTTGAAACAATAGCAGCATTTTGAGTGGCCTAATATTTTAATTAGTTCAGTTTTATTTCAAAATTGATTATGCAAAATATATTACATTTAGTTTACTTTGAAAATTTTTAAAAATTTTTCATTATCTCTTGTTAAGGGATTTATTTTCTCTGTTTTCATAGAAGGGAATACTTTGAACTGAATTAGCATTTTTTAAAAATTCGTTACCTATTATTTGCTTTATTATGAGTTGGTATTCCATTTAGCATTAATCAATAAATAAATCTGAGTCAAGCCATATTCTTCATTCGATCTATTTCAAGAGTGACTATTAGTTGGTTGCCGACATTTGCTCAAACATATTTTATGTGGTTTTTTGTTTTGGGTTTTTTTTTTAGAAAAATATTGTCATGTTTATGATAAATCATTAAAACACATTTTATTAAGTACAATTCATTAAATATAGTTGAAACGGAAACAAGAACAGAATGAAATCAAAAAATGAACTAATAATGAATTGTAATACCACTCATAATCAACTAAAACAAAATTAAAAAAAAAAACAATTCCACCCAAAACATTTCATGTAAAATAAGTTGCCAAGACTCACATGCTCATAACGCTTTCACTGTTAAAAAGATATGAGATCTCAAGTGGAGGCAAGCCCCTAACTCTACAAAAAGTATGGCTTGGCCGTTTCATGGCGTCACACAGACAATCCCACGGAATTATGTAAAGGATAGTAGGGTTTTTAGAGTTAGGACCTGTTGAGTGAGGGGCTTGCTCTACATGAGATCTTATAACTTTTTAACAGTGAAAGGGTTATGAGCATATTGGCAACATATTTTACATGAAATGTTTTGTTTAGGATGAAATAGTTCCATGAAACGGCCAAGCCATACTTTTTGACCAAGATAAAGAGTGTTTAGAGTTGGGGCTTGTAGAGTTGGGGCTTGTAGAGTTAGGGCTTGTAGAGTTAGGCCTTGTAGAGTTAGGGGCTTGGCTCTACATGAGATCTCATATCTTTTTAACAGTGAAAGCGTTATGAGCATGTGAGTCTTGGCAACTTATTTTACATGAAATGTTTTGGGTGGGATTTCATTTCTTTTTGTAAGATGAGATCTGATAACTTTTTAACAGTGAAAACGTTATGAGCATGTGAATCTTGGCAACTTATTTTACCTGAAATGTTTTGGATGGGATATAGCTATCAGAAATTGTTATATAAAAGAGAACCGAAACCCTCTTTATGAGGGGTTAGAGGTTGAAAGTTACAGATTTCTTAATTTTTTTGTTGTTTGTATGCTAAACCTGGCCTGCATACCAAATGTCAGCTTTCTAGGATTTCAGGAAGTACCCTATAGGTATTGATGATCATGAGTCAGTCAGTCAGTCAGTGAATCATGGACAAAATCGACGTATTTTAGATATTAATAAAATCCAAAGTATAAAAGCTAGATAAATGAAACGTAGCGTATTTCATTAGTATACTAACTGCATCTTATCCTGAAAATTTGTACTCCCTAGTATTATTTAGGCTTTTATTTATTATTTAGGCATTGAGGTTACGACGTATTTCAGATCTTAATAAAATCCAAAGTATAAAAGCTAGATAAATGAAACTTAGCGTATTTCATTAGTATGGTAACTGCATCGTATCCTGAAAATTTGAGCTGTCTAGTATTATCCAGGCCGAAGCTATGAGGGTTCGAAAATACATAACCGGAGGGTGAAAGTTACGGATTTCTTAATTTTTTGGTTGTTTGTGTGCTAATCCTAGCCTGCATACCAAATTTCAGCTTTCTAGGACTTCAGGAAGTACCCTAGAGGTTTTGATGATCAGTCAGTGAGTGAGTGAATCAGTGACGGAATCGACGTATTTTAGATATTAATGAAATCCAAAGTATTAAAGCTAAATAAATGAAACTTAGCGTATTTCATTAGTCTGCTAACTGCATCTTATCCTGAAAATTTGAGCTCTCTAGTATTATCCAGGCCGAAACTATGAGGGTTCGAAAATACGACGAAACGCTTCCAGAAAAGGTACGTAGTGCCCTTCCTGCCTTCGGCTCATCTTGGCGGGGGCACTGCCGTGCCCCCAGATAATTCTAAATAAGAAAGTCAACAACCTGTACGAAGTGTGTTGTGAACAAAGAAACCAAAAGCCAGAGCATCATTATTCTGCTTTCGCTGTCGTTTGCTTGAGAAACACACTGAATGGATCAAAATTTTGCTCATCTGATGAATTTAATACTTAATGAAGACTGAATCCTAAGGTTCCAAGTCACGAGTCAAGTGCACTACATAACCAAAATTATTGCGAATGGAAGGAATTAGTGATCAGACTTCAAAAAGGACAGACCATTGACATAAAAGAACAAAAACTTTTGGTAAAGTAAACAAAAAATGGCAAGAAATCCTTATCAGAATGTTTGATATGATAAGATTTGGTATCAAAGAGAAAACGATATCTGCGCTAACAGAGGCAACTTTTTAGAATTGGTGCATTTACTCGCAAAATACGATGCTGTACTTCGTGAACATCTTGTAAGATCTAAAATGGGTAGCAAAATTTCAATCACTTCTATGTCACCAGAAATTCAAAATGAATTTATTGCAATTTTTGGAGATAAAGTTCGCCAACATATCACAAGTAAAAAAGGCCAAATATAATTCGATTATATTCGACACTCCGGATGTTTCCAACAATGCCAGATAATAACAAGGTCAAACAAGCCAGGTATTAAATAGGTACTGATTGAAAATCAGGAAGTACACGTAGTGAAATCTATATTACTAAAATCTTTTATTTCTCTATTTGTGTGTCTGTCTGTCCGGCGCAATTTTCTGTGAGAATGGAAAACAGAAATAATTTTTACAATGAATCATCCGCGACAGGAATCGAACCAGCAACCTTCTGATCCGAAGTCAGACGTGTTATCCATTAGGCTATAGGGACTATAACTCTCTTTATATTGTTTTTTGACTTATCTGTCCTTCCCATTCCCCCATCAATAAGGAATGTATTCAATCTTTTTTTTTTTTGAATCCAAGATTGTTTATTTATTTCCCATCCGTCAGTTTATTTGTAATTCGAAACTGACAATTAGAACTATAGTTGCCGAAACGTTGCAATATTTTAAATATTCTTACTTAACCAAATTCTATGTGATGTTGAAAAATAAGTGCGCGTACGCGGCAGATGTTGGAGTAAAGAAAATAGAGTCAAGAAAGAAAGAAGCACTCTATTTTTGAGGTGGAATACCGAAGTTAGACTTCTTAGCCATTAGACCATGAGGCCTACATTCTAATCTCTATAAAAGATAAAAATATATCGTAGATATATGATTTACACGCTGGTTCTAAAAGCAGTCGTAGATGGAGAGAATATAGACATCAAAAATTAAATTAAAAAAAAAACTTCTAAAAAATTTTATGTTTAGTTTCCTTGATGTAATTTGTGTGTGTGTGTGTGTGTGTGTGTGTGTGTGTGTGTGTGTGTGTGTTTTTTTTAATAAATAAAAAGTTGTTTTCCGTTACATAAGCGAGGCTTCCGGAGCGAAGCGACGGGTAGCCGACTAGTCTTTTATAAATTTCATTGAGACAAAAAATAAAACAGCTGAAGGAATTTCAAACATGATTTTGAGCAAGCTTGAACTGATTGTCTCGATATAATGAACTGTAGACGCCAAGCATATGATAACGCTGCTGTTATGGTTGGAAGGCATTCAGGAATTCAACAACGAAAAAAAGAAATAAATCCCAAAGTTGAATTCGTACCTTGCTCAAACCATTCGTTAAATCTGGTTTGTTTACATACTACCTCAGTTGAGGCGAGTTCAGTAATTTTTTTCGGTACATTAGAATGTTGCTATTCATTTTTTTCCATGTTCACACATCGTTGGGAAGTTCTGATAGCAGCTACAGGTAAAAGTTTAGAAAGGATATATGCGGTGGAGCACAAGAGGATACCGTGATGGATGGAGCGCAAGAGGCGATGCCGTAAATATGACACGGCATCATTACAAAGACATTTTGGGCATTCTGGAAAAACTGACAGAGACAGATGAATGCTTAAACACAAGATCAGAGGCAGAAACTTTGCTAGTTACGATGCAGTCATTTTCCTTTCTTTGTTTCTTGGGCCTCTGGCAACCTATGCTACATGAAGTGAAAGATGCACAAAAATATTTACAAACAAAGGGACTTGACATAAAACTATGCGCTCACTAAGTCAGTGCTTTGCAGACGGTACTGATAGAGAAACGAGAGGAATTGACAGAAGGCTCTATAAGTTATGCAAAACTATGTGTGAAGACCTTGGCATTTCCATGGAACCTCAGAGGCGCAAAACGAGAAGGCACATTTTTGACGACGGAAGTACAGATGCCAACTTGTCCCATGAAAATGAGTTGAGACGGAAACTGTTTTCTTCGTTAGATAGAATAATTGTAGAAATTCGTGAGAGGTTTTGGCAGCTACGGAATTTGGCGGAATAGTTTGCCCATCTAATGCCGGCTATACTATTAGATACGGACGACACTGAATTTAATCTTGAGTACGTTTCTGCCGAAATTGACGAACATAACTTGAAGCTCGAACGAGTTCTACTACTGGCTTTCATAGCTGAAGGCAACGAAAATAAATTATTTAACGTTGACCCACTTGAATTATTACAATTTATTGTGAAATCCCAGCTCGAAGATACTCTGCCCAATATTACAATGATGCTCCGAATATTCCTCACAATTGCCATAAACAATGCCCGCTGTGAGAGAAGCTTTTCAAAGTTGAAGTTGATCAAAAATTATTTCAGATCAACAATAAGTACTTTAAGGCTAACCAATCTGGCTATCTTGTGTATGAATAAGATATTGCTTTTAGAAAAAGTTGACGAATAAAGTTATAGTTAAAGACAGAAGTTTTATTTTTAATTCTATTAAATTTTTCAATAAAAATATATTGATATATCGTAACAGTATCATTCTAGTTCTAGAATTTCAGTAAATTTTGCGGCCTTTTGGATTTAAATACCTAAATAAGGGGGCGGAGAATTTGGCCTACACCCAGAGCGGCTTAAGCCCACGGCCGCCTCTGGGTGAATAACGTATTGTTTTTCTGTCCACCATGCTCATTTGATACGGGGGGGGGAGATGAAAAGTAAATTTCACTATCTTCACTTATGTCCCGAAAATTAAAGGTGTAATACTTGAAGTAATTAACAGTTTTTCAGATTAATCCATCGCATTAGCATACAGATCAGGCCACAACACTAGGTTGGTGTTTTGTTATCACCATCTAATCTCTTACTCTTTCTAAATCTTTTTTCCTACGATCTAATTCCAAAATATAGACTAGATAATTAAAGTAGATTACATTTTTAACAACTTCTTTATCCAACGGCTCCGACATCTATATTAATTATTTCTAGAAAGGCGGAATAATAAGAGTATTGACGAAAGCAGATGTGATAACAAAGAGACCAATAAAAATAACAGAAATGAAAAACTACGGGAAACTTTTGAAAGAAGGAAAAAAGCAGATTTAAGCATGGGAAAAGAAGAAATTCACACAAGAACGCCAAATGATAGAATTGGAAATGGGAAACAAACGATGAAAGAAGGGTTGAAAATAAAGACGAACTAACTCACTAAAACAAGGAAAAAATTCACAAAAATTAAAAATAGTCAAGCAATAAAGAAAATGGCGGAATCAATAGTGATAAGAAAAAATAAACAAAGGTCCAAAATAAACCATGACAAGGTCCAACATAAAACTCAAGGTCCGAAAAAAAAATTTCGGAATGCGAATATTTATCTCAGAATTATCCAACTATCCATTTCATTGTTTTCTTTTTCTTTCCCCTTCCATGAAAACATTATTTTATTTTTTTTATACGTAAGACTGATAATTTTTATCCAGAATTTACAGGGAATCACCGATTTTGAATTTTGCCGCCAAAGAAAATAGGTCCAACTTGCCGGCTTAGAAAAGTATTGTCAGATGCGATATTTAACGTTCTAAATGTGAAATTTCTTTTTTCTAATGGAATTCAACAAGAATCTGCCTTTTCATTAGGTAATAATATTTGTTTTTATTCTCCGCCAATCAAAATGTGATAAAATCAAAACAAGGCTAACGATTATTATACCATAAAACAAGGAGTGAGAATATATAAAGAGCAAATAAAAATAAACTTGTCCTGGGAATGAACGAGAAAAAAAGCTGATTTTAGACAGATTCTCTTTAATGATATAATGATTCGAAATCGTTCGATCTTAGGAAATCACAAGCAGAAGAGGTTTACCCAAAACAGATCTTTTATGATGTTCAATTCTCCTGAAATCATTTATTCACGATTTTCAGCTATATGCGATAGAATGAGTTACATCTACAGGATGTAAAGATCGAACTAATTTTTAAAAAAACAGTAACTTCAAAAGACCATTTTTAATAAAGAATTTTTGATGATACTGAATACGACTACCAGTCTCTATAATCTAACTTTTGTATTTACTAAAGAGTCAGACGATGGTTATTGGAAAAATCGGCTGTAAACAATATTTAGAATCCATGTCGTTAAAAAAAGACGTTTCTTCACAACCATGGAGTCAAGCATTTTGATTGAATAAAAATCAAAGATGATTGGTTTTGAGGATTATAAATATTCCACGTATTATTCATAAATAATCTTAAGGTAATATGAAACAACAAACAATTTATAACCGAAATGTTAGGCCTACATCAATCTTTAGGACAAATAGATCAAAAAACTTTCCACCAAAATTTTAAAAGGATTAATTTATTAATTTAAAAAAAATCATTAAATAATAATATCAAAAAAATCCTTTATTTTTAGAAAAAACAATAGTTCTAATGATCATTGGAAACGCGTTGAAGCCTCAAAAGAAAAGCGAACAACAAAAAACTCACTAATGAAAAATTTAATGAAAAATAATAATAAGGCCGTTGGCCGGTCTCAATGAATTTTTTTAATGAATAAAAACTCAAACAGCGCATTTGAATTATTATAAAACAACAATTTGATAATTCTAGTAATTAGTTTAAATCGTGTTTAGAAAAGGTTACCATGATTAAAGCAATGTATTAAAAAAAATTATTTTTTTTTAAGAAAATTTTTGCTATATATTTTTAATTTATAGCATAAATACTTCTTTACAGGAAACCCTAATTTTCCTGTAATAATTTTTATTTAAATATTTTATTTATTCTAGATAATAACTTCATTACAGGAAGATTACAAGAAATTACGGTAGAATAAAATTTAATTATTATTTTAAATATTTTTTTTATAAAGAAGTTTTACTTTAGGTCTTGAAACAATAGCAACCTTTTTATTGCCCTTACATTTTAATTAGTTTAGTTTTATTTCGAAATTGATTATGAAATATATATTACCTTTATATTACCTTGATGATTTTTTTAAAATTATTATCGTTTGTTTAAGGGATTTATTTTTAAGTTATTTTCAGAAAAACACTAATCTCTAAAAACGCCGATCTCAAAGCTTAGAATGTGATGAAAAATAAAATGATGTCCGTGCTAATTAAAAAAAATTGATCATTAGAAGGTAATTAGCAAAGTTCCCATGGCCATATAAAGGTAATAAAAAAAAAGATTAAAAGCTTATGATAATTATAGAGTACATGAAAACTAAATTCCAAAAAATAATTGGATTCCAGATAATTTAAATATTTATTATTCTTACAATAAACATTTATTATATCGTAAAACAAGGAGTGAAATTTCTAAATAGCATGTAAAAATTAACGTTTCACAGGAATCAACGAGAACAAAGCTGATTTTTAGACAGATTCTCTTTAAGAATAATGATTCGAAATTGTTCGATCTTAGCAAGTCAGTAGTAGAAGAGGTTTACCCATAAGAGATACTGGCGATCTTTCGTGATGTTCAATTCTCCTAAAATCCTTTATTCACGATTTTCAACTATATGCGATAGAATGAGTTACATCTATAGAATGTAATGATGGAACTAGTTTATAAAAACAGTAACTTCAAAAGACCATGTTTCATAAAGAATTTCTAATGATACTGAATAAGACTATCAGTGTTATTGGAAAAATCAAAAAAACTATATTTAGAATCCAGGTTGTTAAAAAAAGACGTTTTTGAACAGTCGTGGAGTCAAGAATTTTGATTGAATAAAAATCAAAGGTTATTGAATATTGAGGATCATAAATATTCCACATAATATTCACAAATAGCATTAAGGTAATATGAAACAACAAACAATTTATAACCGAATTGTTATAAAATCATTAGGATAAATAGATCGAAAAACTTTTTTATCAAAATTTAAAAAAAAATAGTTTGCTAATTAAAAAATTAAAATCCTTTATTTTTATAAAAAAAACAAAAGTTCTTATTTTGTAATTCTAGTAATAAGTGTAATTCTTGTTTAGAACGGCTTATATTGATTAAAGCAATATTTTAAAAAAAAACTGTAGGAAATTTGCACTTACGTTATAAAACTGGCAGTCACATAAATGAAACAAATTATTAGAATAAATTGTAATTCATCATATAAAATTTAAAATGTTTATGCTTACTGCTCCGCTCCTATTGCTCGTAGCGTGATGTTATATAGCCTACAATGAGTTGGCCCGCCTTCTCGGGAGGCAAAGGATGTTGTAAAAAGTCCATTCAGATGTAGGCCTATTTAAAAAGAAGTTTTTTCAATGATTACTTTCCAAAAGAATAAGATACAGACATGTCAGTGCTTTAATAAAAGTTTTCTATTCGTTTTTTTTTCATTATTTATTTCTTTTTTCTTGTCTTTATCTTCATTTATTTTTGGGTGAGGTGAGGGGATCCGCATGGGTGTGTTTCTCCAAAAAATGCATCATCATCACTCATTGATGCACTAAAATTTAACGATTTAGGAATTTTTATTTTTACTTCTCACAATAGCCAATATGAAATGTTTCACATTTTTGCATGTATCTTGCAAAGACAGAAACGTTTGGGAATAACTGATATATCGTTCGAAAGAACTTTCAAATACCAACATTTTGTCAATATAATGTTCTCTTCCAACTTTTATACTTTTCATTTAAATTGAGAAAAATCAAAATTTGACCATTTAAAAGGCACCCTCTTGGAAAACAAAAACTTTTTTCAAAACCAGACAGATTTTTGTTTGTCTTAAAAGGATCAGTTTACCCAATTGCATGACTAATCTATCTCTTATAGTTTGGTCAAAAAAGTGGAAAAACTTAGTGTTATGACAGACAGAATATATAAAATAATAATAATTATTATTACCATGGGTGTGTTAATAAAAAAAAAACATGCATCATCATCATTGATTGATCACTAAAATTTAAGGATTTAAGAATTTTCATTTTTACGTGCCTTCAGAAACTTCTCATAACAGCCAACATTTTCACATTTTTGCGTGTATCTTGCAAACGCAGAAACGTTTGTGAATGACTGATATATAAATGACTGCCTTATGACAGAATGATAGAATGAATAATGTTTTTATAATATAAATAATAAAATAATAATAATAATAATAATAATAATAATAATAATAATAATAATAATAATAATAATAAGCCCCCATGGACCCTACCTCCTCGCGGTGGGGGCGGGAACTTCACTAGCTTTAGGGTAGGCTAAAGTGTCCAACCATTTATGATGAGAACACGTTCTAATATAGATCATGCTGCATCGGGTGTGGCGCAGGATAAAGTCA
>JAFIDM010000005.1:6796256-6828659 GCA_023159025.1 Thereuonema tuberculata
AGCTCAGAAGGGAAAGCTTTTGTATTCCTTTGTGCATTCTTGGTTTGATGTTGATTTTATAACAGGCAAGCAGTGCCGTATTTAGGAATTGTGGGCCCCTAGGCTGAACCTGTGGCGCGGGCCCTACCGGACAAAATACTTTTTTTAAAATCAACCTACAAAAACCACATTTTTAGCAATTATCCAATTAAAAACCTAAAAATAGATGTTTAAAGTTTATTATTAAATTATTGAAAATTTACGTGCGACGTTCCTATACAGTATTTAGAATTTGATGAATTCATGAGATGATAAAAATGAAAAGAACTGAACATCATTAAGATATTTAACATGATTTATTGACATAGCTACGAACAACTATATTATTATAAAAGAATACAAAGTTGAGATTCAAATCTGTTTCTAAATATGCAGATATGAGTATTACGATTTAAAAAAAAAACATACCGTAATTTTAAGTAAACATGTTAAAAAATTCAAAATGCAAGATAACAACCATGTAGAATAACGACTAGTAAACCAATCACAGTGCTTCGCAACGGCTTCTGAGTCACCTTTACTTTAGGATAGACTGCGCCGGGGTGGTCTAGAAAATGCACGCGCGAGTCTCTTTGCGACCCCATGCTATCTTACCCACACCTATTTATATCGAATAATCGTCATTCTTAACTCAAACCTTGTTAATACACTGAATTCCTAATAATGATTTAAAAAAAACTTAAGTTGAGAAACTGTGAAAAGATTTAAAATGGGGAGAAAAAAATGAAGAATAAGAATTGCCCATGAGGGGATCGAATCCACGACCTTCGCGTTATTAGCACGACGCTCTAACCAACTGAGCTAACAGGCCACCTACAACATTCAAGAAATCCTAAAGCAGTCGCTTCCTAAATATCTACTTTAAACAAGGTGTTACTAATTTTAGAGAAAATAAAGTAGTTATCAAAATCCCAATTCTAAAGGATTACATAACCAATATCTCATAATGTCATAAGTTGAGAAACTGAAAAGATCTAAAATGGGGAGAAAAAAATTGAAGAAGAAGAATGGCCCATGATTGTATCGAACCCACGACCTTCGCGTTATTAGCACGACGATCTAACCAACTGAGCTAACAGAAGCCGTTGCGAAGCATTGTGGGGTATGTGTCCACAGACAGACAGACAAACGGTGGATATAATTATAAGGCGTCTTTCATAAGCATAAAAATGAATGTAATGAACAAGCAAAATGCACTTAACCTGTACAACATACATAATATTTAATTCAAATACAGAACTTTTCCAAACAAATTTAACTATAACGAAAGTGTCACATTCTTAATGGCTAATTTGTTCGCCTACACTTCGTACTAATGAAGCTACTTATAATATCTTCATAATTTTTTATTTTCTTAAAATGTCACTTTCAATGCTGAGTAAAGCTAAAGCGTTCTAACATGTCTTCTAGCATGGAGATTCGAAGCCTGTTTTTGATCAACTTCAATTTTGAAAATGACCTTTCTCCACTGCTGTTTGTGATCATAAGTGACATGTACATTCTTAAGGCAATCTCAATATTAGGAAAACAACCTTTAACGTTTTTTTTTTCTAAGATGACTTTATACATCCACCTCTCCTGACTAATGACTTTTTCAATTTCGTCGTCATTTTTTTCAAATGAACTGAATCAGTTCATTTTCCCATTTGATCGTCCAAGTCATTGTTATATGTTTCTGCTAAGTTTTTGAGCTGCTGCAATTATCTCTTCATTACTGAGAGTATTCAACTTGTTGAGAAACCAGATATCAATTAGTTTGTATGCCTCAATCCTCTGTCGCAATGATGATTTAAATTGATCTATGATATCAAGGAAATTCTGAGTTCGAAATTTTTCTTTTGGGGTCAGCTCAACTTCTGATGCTTGGACACAGTCAAGAGGTGACAAACGGACGTTTATTTTGCGTTTTCGCTGTGTTTCATTCTCATACCCTGTGCAATTAGAACCAGCTAACTCAGCAGCTTTCATGTGATATTCTTAAAGCTATCGCGTCTTGTTCTTATGAAGCTTGTAAACGACGCCAGTGCTGTATTCACGTTCAATCTAAGGTTCTGCAGAATTCACTAGTTTTGTTTACTGACCCAAGATATCTTCCCAAAATACTGAGAATAGCCCCGTTTCCAACTTTGATTGCATAACTTTGATGGTTAGACCATCTCGCCAACACAGAACAGAGATTCCTACGCCTCATGTAACTGCCGATGTTTTTCTGAAACTGGCTGCAGTAAGTTCCTTTTTGTCAAACAGTTACTAGTGTTCCAGAGTTAAATTGCTTTTTTTTTTCCTTTTCATTATTTTTTTTTTTTTTGAGTTTCAGTCGATTTTTTTTATTGAAACGTTTATATTAAGTCTGTCTTTAAAACACAAACTTTTTGTACGATTTCTAATATATTTATCAAATTAATTTATTTATTTTACTATATACAAACAAACCATACCTCTTCCTTAAATCTTCTCTTTTATAATAAATATTATTAAATCGAAAAATTAAAGTGTTAATAGGCTTTCTATTGTCCTTCTAATTTTTGTATTTTGTTTGATAAGAATTTGTGATTATTAATAATGTGTGATTATTATATTGTAGATTATGATCTTTTATTATTATTGTATTAACGTTTTTTAATTATTAATATCAATATTTTAAGGTCATTGTTGTAAAAGAATCTCGTCTATTTATTATTATAATGTAAAAGGCTTGAAAAAGAGGAGACGGTGAATTTTATCTCCTTGAAAATTCGTTTTTTTCAGTTAATAAATGTAGTTTATGACATTTATTTTCTGGTGGATGATGTTTAATAATATTTTAATTTATTTATTATTATCTATAATAATAATAAATTAATAATTTTATTTATTTATCAAATTTATAATATTTCAGTTATCTCCGATAAATCAGTTTCATTTTGTTTAACATAATTACTGTGTGCTCCATTACGCGTTCCGTTAAACAAAACATTGCTTTAATTGTGGACACCAGATGAGTAGATGATTTTGTATATTCAAAAAAATACTGCAATTAGAAAGATAATGGGAAGTATTTTAATTAGGAACATCAGAGGCAAGAATCTTAAAAGGAATGAAGGCATTGAGGTATGTGAAAAATTCGTATATTTAGTCTTTCATATGTTTAATTTAAAATCCATCAAAATTAGGAAGATTGGAGAGTTGGCGTATTAATAATAATTATTTTTAACCGTTAACAGTATATATTTATGTAATATGTTGATTATATATTAAAGTAAGAGCTCGGTTTGATTCTATATTTAGAATGTTAAATATTGTTAATCAAATCACATGTTATATTTTATATATGAAATTGTTGTACGATTATGGCTTAAAAAATTCTTTCTGAAAATTCGGTAGCATCAAATGTTTTTATAGTTTTAATTAGTGTGAGAAAGCATAAGCAGATCCGGGGGGGGGGTTAGTGGGGCTATAGCCCCTCCCTTCAGCTGTGAATATAGATTGAATAAAATAGGGTTTACAAAGGCTGCTACCTGATAGACATTAATGTTATCATGATGACGATTTCAATTGCTAATAAAAAGCTTCACTGTATCGTGCGCTTCAGACTCAGAGATATAGTCGGCCCTTCAGAAAAGTTAGCCCCCTCCTTTGAAAAATCCTGATTCCGCCAGTGTAAGAATTGGATAATTTAATAATGTCTCTCCAAAACTGCATTGCATGGTAATCTAATCTGTACTCCCATTACTTTTTAATGCTTGACTGCAACTCTGTTTTATAGTAATGTCCGCACTTTATACAATTTCTGAAATACATTTGAAGTTGTTGGGAGGTTGTTTTTAGATTAGTATGAGTAATCTAAAAACCTCACAACAATTTCAAATGCATTTCAGAAATCTTAGAAAGTGCGCACATGACTGTAAAACACAGTTGCAGTCATGCATTAAAAAATAATGGAAGTAACAGACTAATTAACGTGTAATGCAGTTTTAATCCAATACCGTTGCCAGGACCTTTGTAATCGGACTTTATACCTGGAGCTTCAGTTGGACTGAAGTATTCTGAGGAATCTGAATTCTAATTTTCATCAGTATGTTGATATGAAGATGAGATAATATTAAATTCTAAATGTATTTTTAAAACAGAACTATTTATCTGTTATTACCTTTGATTTACATTAAGTGAATTAGAAAATTGCTTCAACGCGGCAAAGTAAGAGCAATGAACTATAATTATTTTAGGAATGTCTGTTGCAGAGCGTAATAAGATTGCGCAAGGAATTAAACAATGATCAAGAATAAAAAGTCAGAAATTTTATTTCTGTGAAACACTAAGTTAGAATAGAATTAATTTGGTGAATATATATATATATATATATATATATATATATATATATATATATATATATATATATATTGTGACAATACTCATGTGTCGAATTATTGTAATTTGAAATATTAGAATTTAATATTATTATTTTGTAAAGGCTAATGGCAAAAGACTTCGTTATTTTAGTTTTAGTTATTGTCAGTGATTTTATTTTATTTTATCTTTTTAATTTAGACTTTAATTTAGCTTAGCCCAGGATTTAGGAGTAAAATCTTTAATTTAAGATATTAGGATTTAGTGTTAGGAATTTAAGTATTTTAGGCAATTGAATAATCTTAGCTTAGCTTAAGTTAGATTTAATTAAGGATTTTAAATTTAAATTGAATTTTCTGTTTGCTTTAAATTAGCTGAATTTAGTTTTTAGTTTGGGGAATTTCTTTTCTTGGAAATTTCCATGAAATCAGCATTCCATATTTGGAATCGTTTAATGCACTGTCATCCCATTGGATAATTATCATTATCACCTCACATGAGGTAATCTCCCTTATTTGGGCAGATAAGCTGTTTTGTTATCTTAGTGGACAGGAAAAGCCTGACGTCACACTGGTGCCACAGTCGAGGTTATTTAACCGCATGTTTCAGAGAAATCTCTCTCTTGCTACGCCGACCTGCGGACTTTGCTTCGTTAACCTGTGGATACTATGCATTTTACACATCGATCTCCGTATTGCGATAGCTTGCAGCCGCACCTTTAGTTCTTGGCAACAGAAATCATACTCACACGTTTGTCAGAATAGGTGTGTTAAACTAAGTTTTTTTTTAGCAAGACAGGCAACCGTGGATAGCCTAAAATTTCCCATTGGATATTTGTGAGTGAAATTATCGCCACCAATTTGCAAAAGCCAACTTTGCAAATTTCAGTGCTATTAACAAAGTAAGTGCTATGCAATTTATTAAGTGCTACGCAATTTATTCAGTGCTACGCAATTCCTTTAGTGCAACACAACCCGTTAAAGGAGAGTTCAATTAAGTGGAGGGAGTTTAGTTTTTTTCAGTGCGAGTTTTTATTTATTCAATGCGTTAGTGATTTAATCACGCGACTTATGAAGTTATAAGCCATAGCTTTGCCGATAGTTATTACCATCAATTTAAGTTATATTATTTTAGTGTCAAATAAAATTGTTGAATTTAACCGGCATTACGAGTGTGTCTTGCCTCCTACACGTGGACGTGAAGTGTGGCTCCCCCGCACTCCGGAACGGACTGAAGCTAGTTAACCCAGCATGTAGCGACTTTCGAGGGGGTAGAGGAAGATTTTACCGAACGGACTTTCGGTTGGCGCCCAACAACTAAACAAACGACACCCCAAAATACCAATCAACCCCTGGTACCGTTACAATATATATATATATAACTATAAAAGTTAGCAGTTTGCTAAAACCTTATGGCTAGAATAATTCTATAAGATTAAAACAAAACATCAATACCCTAACAACGATAACATATCACAATCGTCCCGAACGATGTATTCATTGGTATGTTCGCAACGAACACAAATTTATACGTTGCAAATTTTTACTAACGTCGTCTGCTCCGATTCTTCGGCATTCCATCCGTATACTGGGAAGCGTTGAATAAACGATGTCGAAGCGCTGACCTGTTGCTTAGACTTCTTTTGACGGAATCAATTCAATCAGGAAAACGGTTACTCAGACCCGATTCAGTCTCTTGACGTCATCTGCTACAGTTCTTCGGATTCCATAATCTTAGTTTAGAGTCTACACTAAAGCTATTATTGAAACCTCATATTCTCTAATATGTGTCGGGATTTCTGATTCGTTGAATTAGACACAGCAATCATAAGCCCTTGTTCTCTTGACTAATTCAACCGAACCACCGCCATAACCCTTCTTGAATCCACGCTAACCAACACCAACCCAAGGTTGATAGACCAAAGCAAAGCATATTATGAGGTTGTGTAACTCAATGTAAATGGCGAGACAAAAGTCTTGATTGTTCATTGGCTCCCTGATGCGACGTCAGCAAAAGCCCATTTTCGCCAATGTTAACATGGCTGCGCAATCGGCAAAGGGGGAATTCTGCGATCGTTATTATTGGAAATGAACATAAAACGAAAAGAATATAATATTGTTTGTAATAATAATAGTCAATCAAAACATCAAAAAAAAATTGTTAGAATAATATTTATGTGTTCATTTATGTGAACAGAATGTCGCTCTTGATAAAATGCAAAACACTGTGCAAAACATGTTATCTGTCAAAAAAAAGTGCCTACAATTATTTCAGAAAGGCATTATTATTTCCATTCAATCCCTAAAGTCGTTATTTTCCGATCTCAGATCTAGTCATAATATTGATTATCTATTAACCCACCGGCCAAACCAAGATTGTCTGGAGAATTTTTTTTCACAGCTTCGCACCAGAGGGGGTTTAGATGATCACCCGACCCCACTCAATGCTTTATACCGTATTCGTATGATAATTTTAGGGAAAAATCCTGGTATTACGAATATGTCCACCTCGAACACTCAAGATCCCAGCAATGAGGATTATTTGGTCACAAGAGTTTTAAATTGTATTGATATGTCCACAATAGCTAGGGCGCCTTTATATGACCGCCAGTTTTTATTCAGTGACGATATGACTTGTGGGGCTTCAGAAATGGTAGATGACAATATATTTATTGAAAAGTCGAGGCAAGTTTTCGAAGAGAAGATTGATATTTTAAATAAGACACTTAGTGAGGTCAACAAAGTAAATGCGGGAGTTTCTGGAAAAGAAAATAATATTGGGAATGCTTTAAATACCGTCATTGTGGAGGGTGATGAGTACGAGTTTGACGAGTGTGCTGAAGGAGCTCTCGAATTCTTGGCAGGATGGTTTGCAAAGAAAAACTTGGAACTCTACCAGATTTGGATTTAGTTTGAAACGAATCTTCAACTGGACATGACCATGACTATGCCTGTCCTTCTTGGACCAAACGCCTTTCTTTAGTGGGATATGTAACTCCATCAATATCACTTGCCAATAATGTCAAACACTTTGAAATGAAATTTAATAATTACCACCCAAGAAATGCCTTGAGAAAGGATAAGGGGATGGTTTCAAATTTATCTTGTAAAATACTGGAAAAATACCCGCATCCTATACACATAATTAAAACATTTGTAAAAATTCGTACTTTAATACGAATGGACTATTTAAACTTTGCTATGGTTGATGAAGCGCGCAAAAAAGCTAAGAAATTGAAAAAAGATAACTACTTAATTGTAAGATAACTGCCTAAAATTTGTGATAAATAAGGTTCTGTAAACACTAATCCTGTATTGAAACTCCATGTTTTGTATATTGCATTTTACGATTAGAACGTACTAGCAGCAAAGCCTGTCGGACGACAGGCAAAAAAAAAACTGAAAAATCATTTTATTATCAGCTATCAAATATAAAGTAAATGTAATCTCAATACTGTGCTAACTTGTGAACGAAGCTTCTACGGCAAAAATGGATTTGAGTTTCGAAATCGGCGTAACCAACTGAGTAAGTATGCCAAACTTCATTAAAATGGGTGCAGTGGTATCAAAATTTTTGGATACGTTCAAAACCGTATGTTTTCTTAGAATTTCAGTTAAAATTTCATGGAAACAACATGGAATGACAAAATGAACTAATATTTCATCCAATTTGAGTACCCTTGATTCCATGGTACCATTGAGAACCTTGGATCTATCTTAATAGCTTAATTACATCGAGTTACAGACAGACAGATGGACAGCAAATTAGCAAATTATGTAAGTTGATTTCCGATTTCCTTTCTTATCTGAATAAAAATATTTCTTGAAGTTTGGCAACAATCTGTCAAAAACACTTTTCAAATATTCCCGCCGTAGCTTATTGCTGTTTCCGGGCTCATGATGACGTCACTCGCCTCGGCAAAGCTTTCGTGACTGAAAATCGTTTAAACAATTTCCCAGTCGGATAGGCTTGACACCAACCTTCTTTTTTATTTTTAGTTCCAAACGCAAAGCCAATCCGCACGCTAAACACTCGCAAAACAATCATAGATGCACTAATTATTTGTACAAGATCTAAAACATTAAAATGCAGCGGGATTGACAACAATACTACACGCTACATATTATTATAAAGCAAATATCAATAATCTATGAAGATAGACATATTCAGGATAATAAATATAAATATTAGAATATTTCTATCAAGTGAAATGCATAATATTAAAAATAAGAGTTACAAGCATAATTTTTGCCAATCTATTTAAATAGATACGATCAATATGCATATTATCTCAGTAATAGTTTAATTCTTTAAAATTCTTAATATTTTTCATTTATTAATTTGCCTTTATTAATTTAGCCTTTAGAAAAAAAATACATGAACAAATTAATATTTTTTTTTTAAAATTTAATCTAGTTTCATTATGGAATTAATTCAGTGTTAGAATGGTATGGAAACCAGTATTATTTTATTTAGTCTGCTCAAAACTTTATAAAAATGAAATATTAATGGCCGAGTGCACCAAACTTCAATTAACTTTGATGGCTGCATTGTGGACATAGCTAAAAATTAGTGGTGGGTGCTGCTCCAGAAAAATTTTAGCCTTTGTTTTAAAATTGTGTGAAAGGAAACAAACATCTATAAAAAGAAATTTATCAAGTTTCTGAATAAATTTTCTTTTTATACATGTTTGTTTCCTTTCTCACAATTTTAAAACAAAAGCTAAACATTTTCTTGGGCATCACCCCCCCCACACACACACACTAATTTTAGCTACGTCCACAATGCAGCCATCAAAGTTAATTGAAGTTTGGTGCACTTGGCCGAAAGTATATTATTTTTTGTAATTAAATCATTTCTATTGAAAGAAAAAAAATGAGAATTTAGTAATCTTATATTGTAAAAACGTTATTCTGTCTTATCATAAGACTTTAAGTTTATCCAAGTTTCCGACCAAACTATAAGAGCTAGATTGGTCATGCAAATTAATAAAATGTAGATTTTTTAAGACAAACAAAATGCTACAAAAATATTTCGAAAAACTTTTTGGTTTCCAAGACGGCGCCTTTGAAAGCGTCAAATTTTGTCTTTTTCTCAATTTAAACGAAAAGTATAAAAGTTCGATGAGAACATTATACTGAGAAAATATTCGTATTTGAAAGTTCTATCGAACGATATCAGTCATTAACAAACATTTCTGCGTTTGCAAGATACATGAGAAAATATGAAAAATTTCTTATTGGCGCCAAGCCGCAATACACCTGAGTTAAGCGGAGAAGCCAACAATGGGCTGGGAAGTCGTATATTCTCCGATCTCGATAATAATTTGCTAAGTAAATAAAGGTTTTTTTTTTTTTTTTAATGCTATGCATGCAAGGGTTCCGGAGCGAAGTGACGGTACCCGGCTATCATTATTATTGTTATTATTAATTATTATATATTATAAAAACGTTATTCTGTCTGTTATTCTTTCATAAAACTTTTAAGTTTTTTCAATTTTGTGACAAAACTTAGAGATAGATTGGTGATGCAATTGGATAAAATGTAGATCTTTTTAAGACAAACAAAATGCTACAAAAATCTTTCGATAAACGTTTTTGGTTCCAAGATGTCGCCTTTTAAAGGGTCAAATTTTGACTTTTCTTCATTTAAACCAAAACTATAAAAGTTGAAAGCGAACATTATATTGAGAAAATTGTTGCTATTTAGAAATTCTATCGAACGATGGATAGGCCATTCACAAACGTTTCTGCGTTTGTGAAATGCATGCAAAAATGTGATTTTTCGTTTAAATTTTTGGCGTGTGGCACCAACCCGCAATACATATGAGTTATCCGGAGAAGCCACAACGGGCTGGGAAGTCGTATATTCTCCGACGATCTCAACATTAATTTGCTAAATAAATAAAGTTTTTTTTTAATGCTATATCTGCAATGGTTCCGGATCGAAGCGACAGTACCCGGCTATTATTATTATGTTTATTATAAAAACGTTATTCTGTCTGTCATTCTATAAGCAAAATTTTAAAATACAAATTACTAAAACGTCGGAGCAAGGAAATCTTTTGGAAAACGAAACATGTTATTTATCATGAAGTTTTGTGATAAAACCTTATATGTTTCGTTACCAAAAATGTGTTTGTGTTATCAAACACAAAATATTAACATTTTAGCCATATACAAACCACAAAACCCAAATAAAGGTAAATTTAGTGAAGACTTGGAGAATCTATTCATAAAAAAATGAAAATATATTAACCAACTGCTCAACTTTACTAATTGGCGACATAAATATAGATCTTTTCAAAATGCTTAAAAATAATGCAGTGCCTACAGAAATACCTAAAACTTATGTGCAATAATGGTTTGAAAAATTGTCTTTACGGAACAACAAGAAACAACTATACAATTCATGGAAATACGAAAACAAATATAGATCATATTTTCATATATAGGCATGATATCGAAACACCAGGAATACCATGCAAATAAGAGTTGAAAATGAGAAAATATTAGATCGAAATATAATCTATAAAGAACTAATTAATTTTAGGGTAACAAAACAAAATTCATCAAAATCTATATATATAAAAAGAAAAGTCCTGACTCGCTTACTGACTGACTCATCAACGTCCACCCGAAACCCTTAGAGCTAGTAAGCTGAAATTTTGCACAGAGGTCCCCATTATGATGTGGACAAGAAATAAAGCCGGATTTTTTGATATTCCCACGGGATACGGAATAATCTGGCAAACTGACCATGAAGTGTGTGTGGTGGCAACCCCAGGTGTGGCTTCAACCCGCAATACACCTGAGTTAAGTGGAGAAGGAAACAACGGGCTGGGACATTTTATATTTTCCGATCTCTATATTAATTTGCTAAATAAATTCAGTTTCTTTTTGTAATGCTATATATGCAAGGGTTCCCGGTTAGTTCTAATTAAAGAAAAACTCTTTGTTTATTTTTAGATTTGAATTGTTTTTATTAATTTTAAAGCACTATATGAAATTTTAAGATTCTTCATAAGTGATTTTCTTCCATTTCACAATTTAAATAATTTATTCTCTGCTAAACCTTGGTGGTGGGCCCGGTAGCCGAATGGGTAAGGGCGCTTGGCTGCGGGTTGGAGGTGACGGGTTCGATTCCTGGCCTCGGCGGAGGGCGGGAATTTTTCCATGTTCCATTCTTCTCCAAACGGGTCCTAGGGCAACCCAGCCCTCTGTAGAATGGATACCGGGTTTCTTTACCGGGAGTTTTAAAGTCGGGCTGACCTCCCGACCTCAACCTAGTCCCGTTGGTCAAGAAACGCCGGGAGCCTTACCTCCCGCGAGTCCTGTGCAGGCCTGTTGTGGCGATCCTTTAACTTTTAAATCTTGGTGACTATTCTCATTCAAACTTTGAAACTTTGTATAAATTTTTGTTTGTAATTTCATTCAAATTATGAAATAATAGAATAGGTGCACTGTAAACTGATTTTCATTTATAATTCTACATTTTTCCAGATAAATTGAATTTACAAACACAGATATAGAATAGGAGAAAATTCTTACTGCATCAAATAACTAAAATTAAATTATTATTCAGTTTCTTCAAAATACTTCAATCCAGTTCTAGCTCCTGGTATAAAGTTCGATTCCAAAGGACCTAGCAACGGTATTCGATTAAATGTCTATGCAAAACTACATTAATTGTAATCTGTACTTTCAGTACTTTTTAATGCTTGACTGCAACTCTGTTTTATAGTAATGTGCGCACTTTTTAAGATTTCTGAAATGAATTTGAAGTTGTTCTGTGGTTGTTTTTAGATTAGTATGAGTCAAGGGCGTATATAAGGGGGGGGCCGAGGGGGCCCGGGCCTCCCCCCCCCCGAAATAATGAAGATATGTCCTCCCAACGTTTTTGTTTTTTTTTTTTGGTCGAACAGATAGGTTTCAGCGGTTTTTTTTTTTTTTTTTTTTTTTTTTTTTTTTGGTTGAACAGATAGGTTTCAGCGTAAAAACAAAATAGGAAAATGTAAACATGCGATTTGATGAACAATATGTAACATATTACATTATATATATTAACAGATTCTCTTTAAGGATATAATGATTCGAAATTGTTCGATTGCAGAAAATAACTAGTAGAAGAGGTTTACTCATAACAGATATTGGCGATCTTTCGTGATGTTCAATTGTAACTGTAACTCGGAGAAATAAATTGTATAACCACAGTTTTCTAGTAGTCTGTAATAATTTTTCTATTTTTACAAAAACACTTGTTTTTCACATTTTTCTGACGTCATCAAATTATTCCAAAACAGCCAATCTCAAAGCTTAGAATGTGATGAAAGATAACATGATGTCCGTGGGAATTGCAAACTTTTGAACATTAGAAGGTAATTAACAAAGTTCCCATGGCCATATAAAGGTAATAAAAAAAAATATAAAAAGCTCATGAGAACTAAACAGTACATGAAAATTAGATTACAAAAATAACTGGTTTCAACATAATTTAATTATTGATTATTCTTACAATAAAGATTTATATTGAAAAGCATATAAAGAGTAACGTGTCACGGGAATGAACGAGAACAAAGCTGATTTTTCGACAGATTCTCTTCAAGTATAATGATTCGAAATTGTTCGATCTTAGCAAATCTATAGTAGAAGAGGTTTACCCATGACAGATATTGGCTTTCTTTCGTGATGTTCAATTCTCCTGAAATCCTTTATTCAGTTATATGCGACAGAATGTAAATTATCGAACTAGTTTAAAAAACAGTAGCTTCAAAAGACCTTAATTGATAAAGAATTTTTGACTATACCAAACACGAATACCAGTCTCTATAATCTAACTTTAGTATTTACTAAAGAGTCAGACGATCGTTATTGGAAAAATCAGCTGAAAATTAAATTTCGAATCCACGTCGTTAAAAAAAGACGTTTCTGCACAGCCATGGAGTCAACAATTTGATTGAATAAAAATTCACAAATAACCTTAACGTAGTATGAAACAACAAACAATTTATAATCAAAATCTATAAAGTCTTTAGGATAAATAGATCGAAATCCTTATCACCAAAATTTAAAATAGAAATAATTTACTAATTAAAAAAATAAAATCCTTTAATTTTATAAAAACCGATAGTTATTATTTTGTAATTCTAGTAATTAGTGTAAATCTTGTTTAGAAAGCATTATATTGATTAAAGCAATGTATTTAAAAAAAAGTTTAGTTTTTTTATGGAAATTTTTGTATTAATGTATAGAACAAATATTTTTTTTTTTTTTTTTTTTTTTTTTTTGCCAACGCCCGGGTTCTTAGAAGTGAATCTTTTGGCCTCAACAAGGGGCGAGAAATGTGAGCATTTATCCGTCGTAACGTTGCCCACGGTACGCCATAGGAGGCAGCTCACGCTATACCCGCAGAAACAGACGAAACACAGAAGAAAGAAAGGGAAACAGCCATGCCATTGCCGGGATTCGAACCCAGGTGCTGGCGCACTGGTCGCCACGGCTGGCCGCCGCCGAGACCGCACGACCACGCCAGCACGGCTAGAACAAATACTTCTTTACATGAAACCATACCAATTTTTATTTAAATATTGTATTTATTCGAGATAATAACTTTGATTTCTTAGGAAGATTACAAGAAATTACGGTAATATAAAATTTAATAATTATTTTAATTATTTTTATTGTAAAGATATAGTTTACTCTTGAAACAATAGAACCTTTTTTATTGGCCTAATATTTTAATTAATTTAGTTTTATTTTGAAATTGATTATGCAAAATATATTACCTTTATTTTACCTTGATGATTTTTTTTAAAATTATTCATTATTTTTTGTTTAAGGATTTACTTCCTGTGTTATCGTAGAAAAGGCAATACTTTGGATATTTATTAGCATTTTTTTTTAAATTCATTAAATATTATTTGCTTTATTAGGAGTTCGAAATCCATTTAGAATTAATCAATAAGTAAATCTGAGACAAGCGATGTTCTTCATTCGGTTTATTTCAAGAGTGACTATCAGTTGGTTGCCGACATTTGCTCAAACATATTTTATGTGTTTTGAACACGCATTTCATTCATAAACGTATTTCATTAAGTACAATTCGTAAAATATAGTTGAAACGGAAAGAACAAAATGAAATCAAAAAATGGACTAATAATGAATTGTAATACCATACACAATAAGCACAGATTGTAAAGATTTATAAATAATTTTAATAATAATGTAAAAAATTTGATATTTCGTCACGAGTTTCTTTAATGAAGCACGTTATTCAAAAATGGACATGATGAAAAATTTGGTAATGACTATTTTTATAAGACCAGTAAATTGGCTGAAGATAGGTGAAATGAAATATAAATTTTTCTATAGGTTGGATCGTATTATGAGCATTTTAAAAATTGGATTCTTGGATCTTTATCAGAACCAAAAGCATTCAAATGGACAAAAGAACGTCATGATTTCTTAATGTAGTTTGAGTTGTTTCTGTTTTAGTTTAAGAGTAAAGAGTCAAAGTATTGTGTAACAATAGATCGGAAATAACTTTACACCTGGAGTGGAAAACTTCCCAATTACTCGTAGATATTATTTACATCTGTTCATTTACTAATAATAGTAAATTTGAACATCCTTTTGAAATCAATTTGTATATTTCAACATATTTCAATGAACTGCATCGTACACACGTTTCTTTAGATCAAAATTTATGAGAAGAAATGATTTCGCTCCTTTTCTTTCTATCTCTAGATTTCTTCTTAATGTAATCCTTAAATACTTTAGCAACAATTTTTAAAACATAATTCGTATTGAACACTAATGATTCATTGCTCATTCATTAATCATAACTGATAAAAGTTTTTCAGAATATTGTATGAATTTTTAAGATTTTCTCCATCCTCTTTAGAGGCATTTTACTGAATGTCATGAATAATAAAAGTTTCAGAATAATAAAATTGTTTGTCAGTTTTTTTTTATACATTTCATATAAACTGTAAATGATTTTAAAAAAAATCAATAATAAAATCTACATGTAAATGAGTTTCAGTAACTTAACGTTTTCAGTTGATGGAATCAGATTTGGAAGAATAGAGGAAAAAAAATCAGATCAATTATCTGAAATTGTAATTCTCAAAATTGACAGTTGTTTCAGAGCAGTCATGTGGATTTCTTATTTTAAACAAGGAAACAGAAACTCAATAAATTTTAAATTCGCAATTTCTATTGGGCCTATGGATAGCCTTAGCACATCAGTAATTGTTGTGTTACTTGTGATAATGCAAAATTTGTCAAATTTTATTGAACTCTGGATCAAATACCAGAGAATTCTTCGAGGGTTGAAAAAGAAATTCATAGATTATTTTTTATATCAAGTCGCTCTTTTTACAAGTGACTTATGCAATTTCGTAAAGATGGGGATGAACTGCGATAGAATCCAGACTGAAAAGGTCGTTATTACAGTGAAGATATTTCCTAAATACTAAACGAAACATATCGTCTAAATAGTCGGTTTAGAATAGGCCACAATTTCTTTACACTTTGATAAATGCTTCCATTATCTATGGTTGTGCACAATCAAATGGAATTTATGGCTTATCTATGAGCACCTTTTAATTATACAGATTTGTATAATATTAATATAGTAGTAATAAAATAATAATTATATAATAATACACTATAATACATTAAATCAACAAGAAAAAAATAGATCTAAGAATAAAATGTTAATAGATTGATTTTTACGTGCGCTAATCATAGTTTAATCCAATAAATGAAGCCGAAGCACAAATGTACAAGAATAAAAAACTATTTTAATAATAAACGACAGTTTCAGATACATAATGTGAGTATCTTTCTTCAAGTCGTTTCAAGAATAACATGTTGTTTCTTAAAACTAAAACAATTATGAAATAAGAAAACTAAACAGTAATAAAGATACTGAGAACATTTAAAGTAATAAACTAATACAAATTTTCTACTACGAAACCCCCCCCCCAAAAAAAAAAAAAACAATTATGGTCAAAGAAACCTAAATAAAATACTACTAAAGATACTTACATAGAAAGAAGACAACTGAAAATTTAACCAAATTTACAAAATAAGTGCTACAACGAATATAATTTTACAAAAAGTTAGAAGTGCAAAACTTATTTAGAATTTTTAAAGATACATAAACATACGGATCATTATCGTATTATAGATTGCAAGGAAAACAGCTTGTACAAATATTATTATTACTAAAAATTACAAAAACCTTTAGAATATAAATTTGTTATTCCTAAACATTAATAAATATATATAACTTACTGAAGAGGAAGTTCAGCAACCCGAGATCCTCCAGCCAGTTAAAACTTCCTTGTTTTATTGTGCGTTTTGTGTTTGTTATTAGTGTATTATTATATTGTATTAATTAGTTAGAATACAATACATTGCTGTGGTTATTTAGACAAAACAGGATAAATAGGTAGGTTTATGTGTCTACTGTTTCCACTTCATCGAATTCGCCTATTGGATGGGACATTACCTGAATTAAGAATATTCCTTTCGAAAGTAATGGAAAAAGTAATTCTGTAAAATGAAATTGAGGAAAGAAATATTACCTGCGGTTGCAATTTATTTCAGTGATAATAACAATAATTATTATTCCTAATAAAACCAAGCTCAACCAAAATATATTCTTTTGAATGCTAAGCAACTAACGATCAAACAGGAAAAGAGTTGTTTGTTGACAACATTTCGGCATCCAATTATTTACCTGCTTTAAATATTCATTTTATGATAATATTTTAGATTTTTATTAAAGATAAAAATCGTAATGATCATAAATATATTGTAACAATATATATTATATATTATGCTTATGTAATTATAAATTCCACCGGAATAAAAAGAATAAAAGAAAGATCATAGATAAATTTTGTATCACTTCAAGACCCTAATAAAATATAAGGTGAAACCAAAAATCATTTAGGGAAGAATTCCGTACTTTTAAAGTGAAAATAATTATTTTATATAATTAGTAGAAGATACAATAAACAAATGGATAACATTTACAACTCTAATATCTTTTTTTTTAAGCAAAATTAATAAAATTTATAGAAAAAAAAAGCAACGACAAATTAATTAAATTTTTCTGTTGAAAATATAAATTTTACTGTACCGAGACAATGAAAAAGTATGGAAAAAATTAAATACAAGCAGATGCAGTTACGTTATAAAACTGTCAGTCAAATCAATGAAACGAATTACTACAAATAATTGTAATTCTTCATAAAAAATTTAAAATAAAATCGTCGAGCATCATAAACAAATGAAAATGTAATAAGAGAAGGTAGTTACTTTTCATAAGAAAGGTCCTCAAAGAAAATAAAACCAGTGAGAAACTTGCAATCTTCAAATCAGAGAGAGAAGAATTAAAAATAAAAAATATGATAAGTATTTAAAATCAATGTAAGTAAATAAATCAAATAATTAAAATCAAAATCAACTAATGATTATAAATATTTCATAAATTAAAAAAGAAATCGAAAATAAATGAATTTAATGAAAACAGAACAAAAAAAAAATAAATCAAAACACGTAAAGAATGATAAATTAAGATAAACTTGATAAAAGCCTAAAATTTCAAAAAAAATTGAACAAAAAATAGCTAAAGAAATGGGGGAAAAAATAAAAAAAGTAAAAATACATTTAATCTTGATACAAATAACATTTGTCCACTTTAAAAAAGACCACTCTTGAATGTCGTGACTTCAATATCGCTTTTTAAAATTAAATACTGAAAAGACGATATTTAAGGCTTCTAAATACTTCTCTGAAGTCAACAAATATGTTGAAGGAACTTTTCCATAAATCGGGAGGTTTGAAGGATGACATCAATTAGCATTATATTCTTACCAATGCTTAACTGATACCCAAAAGAAAGATGGAAAGTTACAGTTACAAATACTTAATAAATAGCTTTTTTTTATTTTAAAAGTAGTTTTAACTACTAAGAGTTTAAACGATTTAACTTAATAACTGGATAAACTACAATCGTTATCACATGAAGATTTCTTATTTAACTAAGGTACTGTTAAGAAGTTTTTAATAAATTAATCATAAGGCCTAGTTTTACAATTTTAATGATAAAGAAAAGATCTGATTCCTACATATCTAGGAGCAAAATTTAATTTTGTTTATTAGCATTTAGGAAAAATTTACAAACTACTTACGATATAAACAGTAATATTGAAGAAGTTTTAAATTTCAGGATTTCTTGTTTGTCTCTTGGCAGGTTTTTCAAAGGAAAATTATTTTGGATTTTCTAAATATTTATAAAAGAAAGTTACAAAAGTAACTAAAATAATGAAGCCCTTTTTAAAGGAAAAATGTAAATTTACTAGTAATTACAAACTAACACAAAAAAAGTTTCTTATAATCTAAGTATGAAAATTTGTATTTATCCAACCAAATAAGAAAATTGAAAAATGAAAAAAAAAAAAGTTTTCAAAACTTTATACTTTATTTTCTTACAACATTAGTTTCTGAGTTGTAACTTGGAATAATTCACTTAGTTCCTCTCCAATCGGGTGCTATTGTTAAATATAATTTTACAGAAATACTCTTTAATAAAGTATCTACTCAATAAACAATTTTAAATCATTTTTTTTTTAGAAATTCTTAACTTAGAATTGGGCTGATCTGTAAATACTAATAAACTTGTTTACAAAGGAGGCATCCAGTGAGAGAGTGATCTATGCACAAAATTTTTAAATTTTAGTTATTGATACTTTCATGTAGTGAATTTAGTCTCGTCTTTGTTTGCATAATATTAAAACTTTTCGCGGGCTCCTTCACTATCTTTTATGAAAAGTTCATTTTCGTAATTTACTTCTCAAGTCGCTTTTCTAAGATGACAGAGTGAACTATGCCAGGCGGAAAGCATCACGACACGCGCAAAGTTACATCATAGAATACTGGCCAATAGTCGCGTATTTTTCTGGTCACGTGATAATTGTTTATTACAAGGCGGATGATGAAGGAGTACTATGAATGAGTAGCTGTGAAAAATCGAGAAAACGAGTGAGAAAGGATGATAAATGGAAAAGTAAATACTCTAAATTGTGTAGAAATTTAGGATTAGGGCCTAGAATATGCTAATGATAAAACAAATAAGACGTTTCCAGTAAAGCAGAAAAGCGTGGGATGTAATTGCAACGCGAGAGCAGACGTAGTTAATGTAAAATGTTCTAAATTATCATGCCTTTACAAAAAATGAAAGAGATGATATATTCCGTGGATTTTATATAATTGATGATTATAATAGGCTATGTAAAATTCTTATTTTACATCTTCATAGATTTAATTACAAATCAAAATACTTTAAGTTATCATACTTAAGTTACTTACTTTAAGTAATCATTAAGTTACAAAAGATTTACAGTGACAAAATTGATGAAATAGATAGAGATATAGACACAAGAAGGAGCGTAGACAGACAGACAGACATAGAGAACGTTGATATAAAGGTGGCTTTTGTCAATATTAGATTGGAGTAGAAATATTGAATAATGACATAACACAGCTTACATTACTGAAGTTTGTTGTAACGTTACTTTATTTTCTTTCTTTGCAGGTGAAAATGGCGTAAGACCATGGCCGACCCTAGAGGCGGGCGAATCCAAGCTATTGCCTGGGGCCTCGTGGCTTGTTGAGGATTTTTTTCGCATTATTCTGTGTTCTGATATTATCAAAATATTATTTCCATTCGACCGACCATCAAAATTTTATAGTTATTTTAGGCACATTTCAAATGTGTAATTTAGGATGGTAAATAAAAAAAGGCATGTTAGCTTGAAACTTTTTTAAATTATTAAGCTAACTATAAAACTCAAAATATCTCAGTTTCACTCAACTCTCACTGGGTGTCTCAATTATTGATCAAACGCCCATTCATAATTGGATCGGTTTGAATTCTAATATTGCTTTCTGTAAGTTTTGTCTCTGATTTTACGTCAAAATTTTGTAAAACTGCCTCTTGATTTACGAGATAGCTCTATTTATATTATATAAGCTATTTGTTTTGAGAAAGTTGCCAAAGATGACTCAGAAAAGAGTTAGAGCTACAACTAAAATATAAGTTTTGAGAAACCTATTTGTTTAAAATTTAATGAATAACAATTAAAAGAATTAAATTATGTTAATTAAATTAATCAAAAAATGTTTAGCATTGATTAAATCCTTAATCTCACAATTACAGTTCTAATTCCATAAGTAGTAAGTTGGAAAAACATTTTTCATCAAAATGTGAATTAAAATTAATCTGCTATTGAATGGCTTGAACAGCCTCATTTGATTGACTGGTAATATTTAAAATTTTCTTCAATTCTCTTTTGCAAAGTAAATTATATTGTTTAAAAAAGAAGCTATTGTTCCAATGAACGGGTATATACCGGTACATCCATTTTCGATTCAAGTATAAACATCCATTTATTTCAATAGTAATGCTGTTTTCATATCACTGTTATTTTTAGGCTGTTTCTATTAATTCATCTTGATTCCCTTCTTTTACCACTGGCTACAGATGGCAGCACAATACTCAGTAGTAGAAGTTTATTGAAAATTCTCTTTCGATCCATTGCCCTGCGTTCGATCTATAGCCAGTGGACTTCAGACTGATAGATGATAGCGTGGATCTGGATAGATCAGCGTATATCTAAAATACAAGAGTAATAAATGAATGGAGTAGATCAGATTAAAATAACTTAGTATGAAAACCATGTGAATCCTTATTGTCCACTTAAACATCATTCTTCTGTTTATCTGCTCATATGCACATGCCATTCAAATGACTGACAGAGTTTCCCTAACATTTGGAAAGAGGTTGTTTATCTCTATTAAAACTAAGGCCATTTCTTTTGGTCTCACCTAAAAAAAAGGAAATAAGAAAATCCCTCGTTAAGATGACTGGGCTAATATTTATTCAAATGTCGTTGTCTATTTAATGTCCGACTTAATATATTATATGTGCACCTGCTTTTGCTTCCAACAGTCCTCAAACTGATCTCTTGAGGTCTATCTACTCAGTCGGATTTACGAGACTGATAGTTAAGCAAGCATGTAGTATATTGTTTTTCCAATGACTGGGCTCTTGGTTCTTTTGCCATTGGCCACGACAAGGCTGAGTACTGTCCGCATTTGGACGAATGGTCGTTGTCGAGGATACCCATAGGAGGCAGCTTGTGTTTTGCACCGCGGAAACGAACGAAACACAGAAGGAAAAAGTTATATCCATGCCAACGCCGGGTTTCAAATAAAGGTTCCGACACATCAGCCATCTGACAGGCCACCAGCCTTTGCTGAAATGACATTTACCTACTACAAGTACAATAATGTACTTTTGAAAAAAAAAAGAATAATTTTAAAGACTGCTAGGAATAATAAAATGCTTTTCATACGAGTAACTGAACGCTTTTAAAATTTACATTGTACAATTTAGATTCCTTTCGGGCGCAAACGAGTGGATAAAGAAACTGGGTTTGAACCCCGGCGAGGACTTGGATGTATCTTTCTCATTTCGGTGTTTGTCGTTTCTTTCTAAAGGACTGTATCAACAGACTTTAAATCTGCATTGAGTCTAAATAATATATTTAAAAAGAAAATTGAAGCGTTGTATTGGTCTTACGTAATTTTCTTATAATATAAACAAACGGCGATGAGGGTTTCAAATAAAAAAACAAAAACAAATATAGAATTTAACAGTACAATCCAGCTTTGTTGAATTTAATAACCAGACAAAAAAAAAATTTGAGGAATGTAAAAATATACTTAATTTGGAGTTTCTTTATTTCTTACACAATAGCGAAACAAAAAAAATAAAAGTTGTTAAGAAAGATATTGCAAACAACAGAATTGATATGATTTAAGAACAGTTAGATCACAACGTTAGCTTTTAATTTCGTATTTAGTTATTCATTGAAAGCGGTTAAAATTCAAATTATCATAATTTCATACAAAATATATTATTATAAGTTATTATACATATTTTCGTCCTTATAAACCTTGGATTTTATATGACCTAAAGAAATAAAAATCATGGGACATCAAATCGGGTGATTTTGTTGGCCATTCCACAGTTCCACGCCCATCCACGAATTTCCAAGGAATTCCAGAAATTCCCGCACAACTGTTGAATAATAGGGCGAGGCACCGTCTTGCTGGAACCATATTTCGTTTTTACTGTTAGTGTCTGAATGGTGGGACAAAATAATTTCCTCTTCCAACAGCTGTAAATAACCAAATTCATTTTTGGACGATTTGGAAGAATTTTCCCATTTGCAAGATTTAGATAATTTTTGGACGGTTTGGACATTTACTTATTTACTTTGGTGGAGCGTAATAATGATTCGTGTTGCACGGATCGTAATAATGATTTCGTGTTGCACGGAGGATGTTACGTTCTGTGATTATTGTATTGACATCTAATTTTCATGATGTTCTTAATTATATTGTTTCTGAAGTTTTTTGAAAGAAGATATAATGTAAGTCTTTTCCTTTTTTTTTTGTTAAGCTTGAAAAAGAAAGCCGATGAGACTTTCCGAAATATTGCGATTAATGGAGAGTTTATGTTGGAGAATAAAGAAGTTTAATATCACCTGTAAACAACGTTTAGGGATTCCTGAATGAAAAAGAGGACAATAATATAGTCATCCAGTAGACCTTCCCAGACGTTGGTTTTTTCCTGAAAAGTGTGTGCATGACCTGGTTCCACTTGGTATTTTCTTGTGCCCTGTATCTGCAGTTATGGGGGTTCACTTCTCCGTGTAACGTAAACGTTGCTTTGTCAGAAAAACAAACTCTTTCTAGAAAAGTTGTCGCCGTTGCACACTTCCGCCGCCCATCCTCAAAATTCTACCCTTTGGTCCGGATCTTCACCATATAGGTCATGAGTATTGATTGTTTTGAATGGGTGAAATTTGTAGTCCTTTAAAATCCTGTGAACACTGGTTAGACTAACTCTACTTGCGGACACTACAATTTCAAGTACACTAGTGGGTGGGTTAACCTTAATAGCGACGCAACTTTGCGCGTTCGTTTGTTACCTGTCTTGGTTTTCTTGTTCTTTTGCGGTCATTGACACTGTCGGTGTTCTCAAACTTTGTCACAAGTCTTCCTACGGTTGTGAGACATTGGACAATCGGATTATTGAACTGCAAACAAAAAGCAAGCTTTCGGTGAGAATTGCCTAAATAAATGATTTTGACGAAAACACCTATTTTTTTTTTTTGAATATTTTTCCAAAATGTCAAATAATAGCATAAAATTAAACTTTTATAAGTACAACACAACTGCTTGACAGTGGTCACCGTGGTCGTCAGTGGTCACTGTATTATGCTGGGCGAACACGTACCAATATGCGGCAATATTGGTGGACAATATTGGTGGCGATTGTCGGAAATAAAGTACCAATTTTAGTTGGCGAGAAATATTGCTGGTGAGCGAGCGAATCACATGAACGGATGAAATCACGTGACAATGGTGACGTCGAAGGAAGGCGGGACTTTGAAAATCGGAAAATCACTCACTCAGGCCGGCCATTTTGTTTGAGAACCAATGCTTAAAATCAGCAAAATGGGTCGGCCCAAAACAGATAATTCAAACAACAACATTTTGTCAATTGATAATGAAAGAATCTTAATTGATTTCGACAGAGGGACGGCATTTAATACTATAGCAATTCTGTACGGAAACACGCTCTCTCTAGCTCTCCCTAGTGAGCAACGCCGTAACCAGGCCAATACTTGTAAAGGAAAACCTGTGTGTTCGCGGACAATACCAATCGCCAATATCAATAATGACCAATATTGTCCACCAATATTGCCGCGTATTGGTACGTGTTCGCCCAGCATTAATCATTCCACCACAATTTGAGAGGTTGTGGGTAAATTTGATATATAAGGAAATGTTTTTTTTTTCTATTTACTAAGAATATCATCAATAGACACATGTTTTCCTATGTTGAAAATAGTGTTTAATAATATTTAGCATTATTTCTCAAATTCCAATGATTTCGAGTTCGTTAATTAATATTTGTATATTTATTAGGGTGGGCCGAAAAAATTCAAAAATTTTTTTTCAAGTCGTAATGCCGCGGAAAAGTTGCAAATTGGAGAGACTAAAAAGGGGTAAAAAAAGAAATGAAATCGGTTTATATCTTCCGTTCGCGCATGTGCTCTAAAGTTTGCCGAAAGTTGGAAAAAAATCACCTTTTTACGATAATTTTTAACATTTTTAAATTAGCCTCTTCCCGAATGTAATAGCTCAAATTCTTATGTATTATAACAACAGAAAATAATGTTATAAGTGTATTTACCATAAGCCTTCTTAAATCTCCCTCTTCTAGACATTCTATCTATTGAAAAGTCTTCAAATCTTCAAAATAAAAACAAAATAAACGTATAAAACCATACATTTATTGAAATAAATATTTCTTAATTTTCGAAAAGACATGACTTCTTTTCTTTTTCAAAGCCTAAAAAACAACAACAATATGTTACAAACAAGTAGAGGAAAACGATACAGATATGAGACATTCATGAAATTGTATTGTTACAACAATACTTACAAATGCTATTCTCCTAATTCTTTAATTTTCACCTTATTTTTACAATTTGAAATACATATATTGTTAAACTCTTTGGCCATTTCCACAATAAATTTGTTTACATTAACACCTTCATTTCTATTAATATTTATCTTTTTGGTATTTCTAATTAGTAGACTTTCCATGGTTTTTCTCGTTTTACAATCTTTTTCAATACATACAATTTTGATTTCATCTTTTACACAATGATTTTTATTCATACAGTGTTCAGCCAATTCCGATTTCTTCTCTAATTTGTTTTTTATGTATGAATTATGCTCCAATGCCCGTTCTTTTATTGTTCTTTTGGTTTCTCCAAGATAGAACGCATCACAAATCATGCATTCTATTTTGTAAATAGCCCCCATTTCCCCTTTTTTGTCACTTGTATTTATTTTATTACAAATAATATTTTTGTTTGTAACATATTGTTGTTGTTTTTTAGGCTTTGAAAAAGAAAAGATGTCTTTTCGAAAATTAAGAAATATTTATTTCAATAAATGTATGGTTTTATACGTTTATTTTGTTTTTATTTTGAAGATTTGAAGACTTTTCAATAAACAGAAAATAATGTTTAAATATTATTTAAATCCATCAACATCTTCCGGTCGTACATTACCTTCAAAGTTAATGAAATTTTGAAAAAAAAATTACAAATAAAGATAGATCACAGTTCAAAGAGAAAAAAATTCTAACAACTTACATGTTTACCATAAGTCTTCTTAATTCTCCCTCTTCTAGACATTCTATCTATTGAAAAGTCTTCAAATCTTCAAAATAAAAACAAAATAAACGTATAAAACCATATAAACCGTATGGTTTTATACGTTTATTTTGTTTTTATTTTGAAGATTTGAAGACTTTTCAACTTACATGTTTGTTTGTTTTTTGTTTTTTTTTATTTAATACAAGATTAAATGTAAAAAACAAATTATTTTAGACCATTAGTAATATTTATAAACAGATTTTTTTATTGAAAAAACAAAGTTTTTGTGTGAAGAGTCGTAAGTCCAAGAAACTGATTCTGACGTCTCTCATGTTATAAACAAAAACAAAATAAGAAGAGAAAAACAAAATGTTAGGGCTCAATTGTGTAGTAAATCTACAATTTCCACTACAAGGTCTCTATTTGGATGGGAGGAGGGACGACACGTTAGTGGTAGATCTAGCTCATTCGAAAAGGTTCCGAAGAGTAAAAAAGGAACAGCCTTACTCGCTAATTCAAGAACTTGGTTCGGTCTTCATCGGCCATGTAACTCCAACTGCTGGAAGTTCTGAAGGTATTGTCACTTCTATTATTTCTTATCCGTCTGGTCATGATATTTCTCTTGAAAAATTAGTTGTCATAGGATGTGATGGCACTACTGTTAATACAGGTTTGAAAAACGGTCTGATTCGCCGAATCGAAATACATTTGGGGAAGCCGTTACAATGGGTATTTTACCTTCTCCATTTCAATGAACTGCCATTCCGGCATCTGTTTCAATACCTAGACAGTAAATCAACGAGTCCGAACTTTGAGAGGGCCAATCGGTGAAAAGCTAAGGGGCTGCGAAAAACGTCCAGTGATTGGCTTCAATAGTATTGGCCGTCAGATCCCCACAATAGACAGAAGTATACTAAGTAAGGATCAGCAATATCTACTAGATATTTCCATGGCAATAAAGTCGGGAAACTGTTAAGAGGATTTGGCTGTACGAGATCCTGGTTCCTTGGCACACTCGGGGTGGTTGACAACAGCAAATCGAACTCTCAGATTGTACTTAAATGAAGAAAGTCCCACACCTGAACTTCAAGAAATTGTTGTATTTATTTTGAAGTCATACATGCCAATGTGGTTTAGTATTAAAACAAGTAAGTACTTTACAGAAGGACCAAAACTTGTGTACCAATCCATACAATCTTCAAAGTACCTGCCTGAAGATTTACGTAATATTGTCGACCTTGTGATCGAAAGAAATTGCTTTTTCGCTCATCCAGAACATTTAATGTTAGCCCTGACACAAAACACATAAGAGACATCGGACTTCGACGACTTCTAAGGGCGAGAAGTTAGATCAAAAGAGAACAACCATCAGAACATTCATGCCGCCAAAACTAAATTTCAAGGCTCAACACTACTCGGAAATAATTAACTGGATGGACTGTGATTTATCTTCTCCCCCGTTATTAAAAGATATCAGTCACGATGAGATTATATCACATATTCAAAGTGACTCAGTTCCAAATTGGGATCTAACATTCAAGACATTCCCAGTTCACTCACAGGCAGTTGAACGATGTGTGAAACTCGTGACAGAAGCCTCAGGAAAAGTTTCCGGAGCTGAGTCTAGGGATGGTTTTATCAGAACGACTCTGCTGTCAAGATCAACCATGCCTAACATGGTTCGCCCATAAATCAGATTTCAAAGTACCTTCAGCTAAGAATTAGTGAAAACGGAGATGTTCAGTTGTTCAACATGAGTTTCTTGGACTTACGACTCTTCACACACAAAACTTTGTTTTTTCAATAAGAAAATCTGTTTGTAAATATTACTAATGGTCTAAACATTGTTTTTAAACATTTAACCTTGTATTCAATAAAAAAACCAAACAAACAAACATGTAAGTTGTTAGTATTTTTTTCTCTTTGAACTGTGATCTATCTTTATTTGTAATTTTTTTCAAAATTTCATTAACTTTGCAGGTAATGTGCGACCGGAAGATGTTGATGGATTAAATAATATTTAAACATTATTTTCTGTTGTTCTAATACATAAGAATTTGAGTTATTACATTCGGGAAGAGGCTAAATTGAAAATGTTAAAATGTGAATTTTTTCCAACTTTCAGCAATCTTTAGAGCACATGCGCGAACGGAAGATATAAACCGATTTCATTTCTTTTTTTACCTTTTTTTAGTCTCCCCAGTTCGCAACATTTCCGCGGTATTACGACTTGAAAATTTTTTTTTTAATTTTTTCGGCCCACCCTAATATTTATCAAATGAAAAGCCTTACTTAAATCAATTGATAGCAATAAAGTATAGTTACTTTTCTTTGAGTTATTATTTATAATTTCACTAATATTTTCCAATAATGTTACAGTATTTTTCATTTTTCTGATTTGCATATTGCTTTTCATTAATTATATTACATTTATTTAAGAAATCTTTTCTTTTAATAGAAAAATATAATTCTATTTTATTATTTATAATTGCATGAATATCTATTGGTCTGTAATTTTCAAATTTTTTGAAACAATCATTTTTATACTGTATGTAGGAATACCAGGATATTACTGAATATCTATCTTTTCAGTATTTAAATAGCTATTAAAATTGAGAAAATATCATTATTTCGTTTTACAATGGATCCTGGAATTCTATCAATAATCTGTGAATCTGTATTTTTCATATTCTTAATTATATTATCATTTTTCCGATATAAACGATTAAATGGTAATCATTATTCAAAGATTATTTATTAATGTTTATTTTGCAATTTGTATCGGTATTTAAGATCTTTTCATCATATTTTTCAAATTTAACTTGAATATTACAATAATAATCAAAAAAATATTTGCTCCATTCTTAATTTTATTTTTGTCCGTATTATAATTAATTTATTTATTCCATTAATATTAATATTTCTTTTGTTTTCATTCATAATACCATTTATATTCTTCCAACATTCTTTTGAAGCTTTAATTTTATTATTAAATGTGCTAAAATAATTTTTTAGTATTATTAATTATAAGATAAAATAAACGCCGACAAAGTGGAGTAGTTATCAAAAAGGTTTAACATATAAAATATACAACACTACGGATTTCGATTTTTCACAAATCATTGACAAATAGAAGTTCTTAGTCAAACTTTTACTTTTCAGTGATTTGAAAAACTATTTTCAGAAAACTTGTCAGTATTTTCGGTAATATTATGTATTTCATATGCAATTATATATATTGTGTATTTAATTAAATGTGCAAAATCTTCTACATTTAATATTTGTCAAAACTTTTTCATCTATCAAGATCATCTTTTTCCTAACTATTATAAAGTCGTCTTGTTGTTTCATGGATACAATTTCTGGATCCATTTATGGTTAAAGAAGTAATATAATTTTTAATATTTCTATTCTTATTTTTCTTAAGCAACTTATATTTATATACACGATTAAATTTGTTGAAGTATCCTTATTTATTTAATATCTTAGGTTCTTATCTAATTCTTTAATAAATGATTTAATGTTTGTTGAAGGAGATCTACATATATATATAAAAATCTGATTATTTTATTAATAAGAGGGTTTTGTTGAGCATCCATAATATATAAAAAGATATATTCATAAAATATAGTATTTTACCTATTATGATTTTCCCAAAAAAAATTTCTCTAATATAATGTCACCTGTTCTTTTATTGCTTCTCAAATTTGTGATCTGTTTATAATTTTCAATTTGATATATGTTTGCTTCATTTATTTAATATTAACTTCTGTGCATGTAATTTAATATATTATTTAATGTATATAATAATAAATCCCAATTTAATCTTAATGAACGTATATTAATATGCAGTAATCTTATTTTCTTCCTTTCATCGACTTTGACCAACTATGGACCACGGGCTAGCCCTACCTGACAATGTCAGGGTGAGGCTAGAAAATTCCAGAAGGGGGACGAGATGTAATCTTATTTTATTTTCATTAACTTCATTTTCAATATTGCTTAACCAATTATTAACATTATTATATTTTTTAGAATCAGATTTTATTAGTATGTTTTGAAAATCGTCAACATTCTCCATGTTGTTGTTGTAGTTGTTGTTTTATTACTCAATTCTCATAGTACTTTCTTCATATTTTCTTACTAATATTTTCCAAATTTTACCGATACGAATTTATAGTGTTTATCTTTAGATTTATTCTTAGCCTATCAAAACAGAATTGTTTTTTGCTTTAGATAAATTCTAATATATATAAATAGGTGTAGTATGATTATTAGCAAGCAACATATTAATTTTCGTTTTCTTCCTTGCTTCTAACTACTCTGAATATTTCTGTTTGTAAATTTTACAATTATTGGTGGTATTTTAAGTCTATGCCTTATTGTTATTCTGTGAACAACATCAATATCTTTCAAATTTACATCTAACATTCAAAATTACTATCATTTTGTTTAGAATCTTTCTTAAATTTTCATCTTTAAAATTTTTAACACTACAAATTTCAATATTTTGTAATCTCGAAAGTTCTCAAAGTCTTCAATTCTTTTATTTTTTCTTTATGTCCATCAATTTCATTCTTCATTTGTTCAATTTCTTTTCTGTTAGTAGTGCTTTTGTTTTTCATTTAAATTATCATATTTCCTAGATAAAAATTCAATCGATTTCTTCATATTCAGCAATCAGTAGAAATGAAGTTAAGGATTTATTTCGGGTAGTATTTCCCTTGTTGTTTGTTCATTCATTTTTTTCATCAAGTTGATTTAGTTCATTTTCACTACTATTATTATGCTTTTTCTCTCTTGTTGATCTGTTTTTACATGTTCTACACTTCCATTTTTTTTTTTTGTATATTCACTTCTACTAAGACATCATCCATTGCAACTGACGATTCACAGTTGGAAAATAATAGTCTGAGCAATAATCGGAAAATTATTTGCAATAAAGCCATAAAATATAAAGAAGCTAGAAAAGCTGCAAGCAACTACAAGTATAAAATACAAATAGTCAAAAAACAACGATTATCCAGGGATAAAGGTGTCACGTGATGTTACCAAAGTGGAAATCATGCAATGATTTGTTAAAGAAGGTTAACAAGTAAATTCAAAGCTAAATAGTACTTAGCATCTTGGAGTGATACAAAGATTAAAATGAAACTAAATTCAAAGTCAAATCCTATTCTCTTAATTTTCTATTCCTGCAGAAGTTTAAAAGCTGAAAATAGCATGTTTATGGAAATGGTAACATCTGTATGTTTCGCAAGGCTTTCTTTGCTGTTTGAATAGTAAAAGAGTAAAGTAAATAATACTTTATTTTAATTAAAAGAGGGGGGAGGGCTTTGATATGACATTTCCTCACTGTATCGAAACCAAAAAAAAAGCAGTGAAAGGAATCCAATTTAAATACCCACACTCATAAAAAATTAACCAAACTAATTTATTACTTAATGAACAACTAATCCAATATCCCGCAGGAACCATTCAAAAATTCACAGTAATTGACTAGAAGTATCCTGCAGTAGACAAAACACTTCAATTAATCCGCAAAGATTATCATAAATCACATTATAGATTTTTCATATTTAATATTTAAAATTCTGTGAATCTGAATTGTAAGCTGCCTGTGTTTTTTATTCCAAGATTGTCAGAGATTCCATCGAATATCGTTTCACATCTTATAATCTGATGGGATTACACGATGGATGTTTGGTTTATAATTTATTTTATTTATTAATTTTCGAACTTATTTAATTCATTTAGATTTATTAATTTATTTGATCTGTTTATTTTTGATCTTCATATCAGTTAGAATAAGTGTTTTTATTATTTATCAAACTTAATACAAGATTTTTTTGTGTCTGCACAAAAATACTTTGAACATTTTTACAACAAGGTATTTTTCAGAGGAAATTTTATTTGTTTTGGAATTGAAATAAATAATTTATTTGCGAGCAAAGAGTTTGATTTAAATTTTTTCCTTGAAAAATGAAACTTTTAAATAAATATGGTTCAGTACAGTATGGCCCAAAACAAACGAATTTGAACCATTTAGAACAGAAAACGCTTCAACCGAAGAATATTAATCAACTGTGGTTGTTGACAAATACAGTATATGTTCAATGTGATCTCCTTGGCGCTCTAAGCAGTACTCGTAGCAGTTGCATAGATTGTCCACCATATCCCAGAAGAAATGTTGTTCAATTCCCTTAAGAGTTGTCACAATCTTTCGCCGCAGCTCAGCGATGTTTGCCGGAGGTTGTCCTTGAAAAAGCATTTCCTTCAGCATTCCCAAACGTACGCATCAGGTGGAGTTAAATCAGGGGAATGTGAGGGATATGAATGTTTGCTCCATGGGATATCACATGATTCCCTCGCTGTATGACACTTAGCCCATCCTGTTGAAACCACTGGAAATGAAGCCGTAGGTGTTATGCTCGGCAGAAATGTTGGAGGTATCTGAGAAACGGCGTGATTGCCTGTTCTTTATACGCACCAATGAGACCGCACACCATATCGTCACCCGTTCACTGTAGAGTGATGTTTCAATAATGATGTCTGATCGGGCGAAACCAAGAATTCGGATTGTTTGTTTATTAATATAAGTTAGCCATTCACATGAACATGGCATTCGTCCGAAAACCAAACATTAGCCAAAAACCTCGGATCGTCATACACCATTGCTAACATGGAAGCACAGTACACGACTTTTGCTTTTT
>JAFIDM010000005.1:6828669-6839972 GCA_023159025.1 Thereuonema tuberculata
GAAAGGCATTTAATATTACATCAATGCACGTTAAACCTTCTTTATTATTAAGTTTTCGACTTTTCGTTAGGTCTTATGCCTTTATTAAACACTTTTTGACCAAGATATTAGGGTTTTTAGAGTTAGGCATGTATAGTGAGGGGCTTGGCACTATATGAAATCTGATAACTTTTTAACAGTGAAAGCGTTATGAGCATCTTGGCAACGTATTTTACATGAAATGTTTTGGGTGAGATGAAATAGTTCCATGAAACGGCCAAGCCATACTTTTTGACCAAGATATAAGTTTTGTAGAGTTAGGGCTTGTAGAGTTAGGCCTCGTAGAGTTAGGGGCTTGGCTCTACATGAGATCTCATATCTTTTTAACAGTGAAAGCATTATGAGCATGTGAGTCTTGGCAACTTATTTTACACGAAGTGTTTTGGGTGGGATTTCATTTCTTTTTGTAGGATGAGATCTGATAACTTTTTAACAGTGAAAGCGTTATGAGCATGCGAGTCTTGGCAACCCCTTATTTTACATGAAATGTTTTGGGTGGGATTTCATTTCTTTTTGTAAGATGAGATCTGATAACTTTTTAACAGTGAAAGCGTTATGAGCATGTGAGTTTGGCAACTTATTTTACATGAAATGTTTTGGGTGGGATTATCTATTACAACTAAATTTAGTTTTAAGATTATTTAAAAAATGGATTTTTTTTCAATACCCTACTTTTCTGTTTTTCTATTGGTCAACTTGTATATACAAGCTGTTTGCACTTTTGTAAGAAATCACATTATTACACAGTATTATTTAGGCCGAAGCATTGAGGGTACGACGCATTTCAGATCTTAATAAAATCCAAAGTATAAAAGCTAGATAAATGAAACTTAGCGTATTTCATTAGTATGGTAACTGCATCTTATCCTGAAAATTTGAGCTCTCTAGTATTATCCAGGCCGAAGCTATGAGGGTTCGATAATACATAACCAGACCCACCCCTTTTGAGGAGTTGGAAGGTGAAAGTTACGGATTTCTTAATTTTTTTGTTGTTTGTGTGCTAATCCTAGCCTGCATACCAAATTTCAGCTTTCTAGGACTTCAGGAAGTACCCTAGAGGTTTTGATGATCATGAGTGAGTGAGTCAGTGACGAAATCGACGTATTTTAGGTATTAATAAAATCCAAAGTATAAAAGCTAAATAAATGAAACTTAGCGTATTTCATTAGTCTGCTTACTGCATCTTATCCTGAAAATTTGAGCTCTCTAGTATTATCTAGGCCGAAGCTATGAGGGTTCGAAAATACGACGAAACACTTCCAGTAAAGGTACGTAGTGCCCTTCCTGCCTTCGGCTCGTCTTGCCGTGCCCCCAGATAATAGATCACATGATGCTATTAGTTACTGAAATTGGTAATGACTGCAATATACAGCATTTTTTTTCAGAATTTCTTTGAAATCAAAAAAAAAAAAAAAAACAATTGATAATTATGACTTTCAAATGTTCGATAGAACAATTAACATGAAAATTGTCTATTGGTAGGAAAGAAATTGCAAACTTACTTAAGCCGAACATTTCAGATTTTTTACATTCTTCAAAATCAATTTTTTTAATAACGAAATCTTGAGGACTAATATCAGTTGTTAGATGATGTACATATTCCATTTCTTTTAACTGGAACTGAACAAGGAAAGATGGAGTGGCTGTGGAAAAAGGAATAGAAAAAAGTAAAATTTAACTAAAAAGGAAGCTTTCTAATAATATTTACATTGAACAACTTATGAATATACAAAAATCTATCATTTTATAAAATAATAAATAAATCTATATTCTTATCCCCACAAAAAATTTTCAACATACTGTGTATAAAGAATGATTGCTGCTACTCGATTGGATAATTTTGTTCTCTCTAATTAATCAAGTGAATGTTGTGGATAAATTATTATGGTATTTGAACAGTACGTAATGCATTTTGAAGTATATTTATTATGTTAATTCAACAGTGCAATCAAGCATTATTCATAGCCTTACTCTAACAATTCTTTGAAATTCAAATTTCTTGCATTTCTTATAAACAAGAAGTATTTGGAGACTATAAAAATACAGTGATCTATTCAGTTTCACTACGATTAAAAAATTAAACGGAGACATTTCGTTTAGGGGATTTCATTATTTAATGAAAGTAACAAGTACAAGTTCTTTTGGAACTTCTAGTTAGTTTTGACAGTTATTAATTCAGATCTTCTAAGCCTTCAGATCTTCTAAGTTCTGTTTAAAAAATAATTTACACTTTTTATCTGTATCTCTATTTTTGTCGGAATCAATGTGGAGCCTTGGTAAAAATAAAAAAAAAAAACTTGCGAAAAGGAAAATTGGCGAGATAATTCATCTGCATGAGCTCCGCGGCCGCAGATGAATTTTTTAGCGCATACAAACTGGCGACTGCTGATAAAAACTGTCCCTAGCTGATGATCGCCATATTAGCTTGAAACAGCTATTCTAGGATGTCACATAGTAAATACTTGGTCTCTCACCCATTGATGGTTTCTGTTTTTGCTAATAAAGAATGTTTTCCAGAATATGGTAGCTTTTTACTTACTGAAAAAAAAACAAACAATAGAAAGCTATTGAATATTGATACACTATTGCTATCTCATTTATTACAGTTCGTTTCATATAACACTGAAATTCATTCCCAAAGTTGGTTTAAAGAAAAATGTAAATTATAAATACAGGAAAGTGATTTTTGGTTTAAATAGTAACTGAAGAAAAACAAAAGAAATCTAATTTAAAAGAAAAGCATATGTTCATTCAAGACTCTTCAATTCTTTGCGGGTATTTTTTGTTTACTTTCCATCTTGATACTTTTGATTTGAATAATATGTTGGATGTACGATTTTTCTGAGCTTGAAAGTAAAGCTCTCACTTGTGTATGGGAACTGAATTTAAAACATTACATCTCGATATCGTTTGAGTGTTTCAATAAAGATGCCAATTATAATAATAAAAGATAAAATCTTACTTAATGCCACTTCGACAGTACAGTACTGCATTTCCATTGGATATGCTCGTAAGTCATACATACAAAGAACGTCGGCTGTGCGTCTAGAAAAGAAAAAACATATTAGAAATCATGTTCAACTATTTTAAAAAAGAAAAAAAAAAAGAAACGAGATTATATAAGTCGAGAGAACTAACTTAAAATTATATCTTTTAATAATGTAATGTAATGTGGTGAGCATGGGTGGCTTGACAGCCGAGCACCACGACCTGAAAGATCTATTATCTTTTAATAAAGCTACATTAGTTATTTTATTTTATACCTAATAAGTTAAAGTTAAAGTTGCGATCAGGCCCAGAGGACCGCGCAATGCAGCTGGAGGGTAGGCTCCAGTGTTCAGAAACCTACGGGACAAAGTTGAGGACGGGGGGTCGGCCCGTCGCTCGCCAGCCTTTAACTCCCGGGAAAGAAACCCGGTACCCATTCTATAGAGGACTGGATAGAGGGCCCGTTTGGAGGAGAAAGAAGCGTGGAAAAATTCCCGTCCTCCGCCGAGGCCGGGAATCGAACCCGACACCTCCAACCCGCAGCCAAGCGCCCTTACCCACTCGGCTACCGGGCCCACATTTTATGCCTAATAACTCATAATATTATCTTTTCTGCAGTCGACATTATTTAATTATTTTACTTCAATATTTATACAAAATATCTTGTTTAGTAATATTAGCTGAGTTGTAAAATTTTATTAATTTTTTCTTGCACGCAATTACTACTTTAGTGTGCTTATGCATTCTAAATCACTTAGGAAGATTGTATTTAAAAGGTTGGCATATTTATTTTCAATTTATAAATTATGTTTTATTTTAAAAATAAAATTCATTATTGTCTTACAGCAATAGCAGCACCATGAAAATAATTCCTTGAATATGGAAAAAAAATCAATACGATATTAAGAGAAATTTTAATGCAATCGTAATAGATGACACATTATTTTTCATCTTTATTCTGAACATAGCCTTAAAATTTCATTACAAATAAAACTTAATGTATTTTTACATAACTTAATACAGGTGTTTTACCAAATGATGTAGAACTTAAACTATTAGTTTACATATGAGACATAAAATGTGAAACCGTGAATACAATGTTATAATTATTTTAATCATGAGTTTGGCTAAGATCTAAGCTGCTGATTCCCAGCTTTCTGGGCTAAAAGTGACGCAGAGACATCATTGTATTCTGTGTGGTTGAAATGAAAGTTGCCAGTCATGTATTAAATGGGTTTCTATGTAAGAATATTCCACTGTTGAGTCGAAAAATCAGTTAGAATCTGTTTTAAGAGGTTTGGAGAAAACCTCAAAGTTTCCAATTGTTGCAATTTTGAAAGTTTTGCTAAATAAAATGATATTTCGATTCTCATTTAATAAATATTAGAAAATAATCAGAAGTTTGTAATCATAGTCTTACTTTGCTATGAAAAACAAATGTGATTTATATATTCCAATCTTATCTGATTTTGAATTAAAATTAATGGCGTCACATTTCATGCAGTTGTGAAATTCCATTTCAGGTATCCATAAATTTTCAATAGCACGCTTAGAGTAAATTCGAGAATTTATGTTTGGCAAAGACAACCTGCAGTCCTCCCACGCCAGAAGAATCAAAGCTTGAAGTTCAAATGTCTGAAAAAAAAAACGAAACTAATCAGGAAATCAAAATGACGAGAATAGAAAATTCATTTTAAGTATCTTCATTACAGTTCTAACTACGAATTAAAAATCTTTATAAGTCCTATATTTTGCGTCTATTAATTTTTTTCAAATTATTTTTAAATTATTTTTGCTCTATGTAAATTTCATTCAAAAAAGTTTAGACTTCACTAGAAATCGAAAAACAAATTATGTAACCTATTAATCTTTGATAATATATTTTTTATCAAATTTGCAAAGGTGCATGAAAATAGCATTATTACAAAAAATACAATCTGCATAGCTAATAATTTTTTTATGTATATTATTCTAATGCTTAGTGTTTTCACTTAAGATTTTTATTAAAGATAGTATTTTCCAAATGCAGTAAATAATCTGATTTTTTTTTTTTACTTTTTGTTATTTGGGATGATTTCATATTCCTGCTTATGAATTTTCATATTAATCTTGACACAAAAACACTGTCATTATTGTATGACTGCTTGTAGATGATATCGGTAAGCAGTATTAGACCACAGTTCAAGCCACGCTGCTATACCAAGTCAAAAATAAATGGCAAACAAAAAAAAAAAAAAGAGTAGAATAATGAGTGCCAAATTCTAAAGCGTTTCAAAGCAGATAATCTAGGATGAAAACGTATTAATATTCTTAGTAGGATTTTGGGCTCTTATGCAATTCAGCGTTCCAATTTCGAACATTCAATTCTCTCTCTTTCTCTCTCTATTAATATACTAGGCCTAATTGTATAAAAACGACGTGACGATAACAGCAGGAAATAAGGAATTAACTGTACTGTACAAATTAATACAAGTTATTCCGACCATCGATTTGTATCAATGATTGCAAATCAGATGGGAATGGTTTCATGGCGATTAATGAAACTGATCCCATTTGATATCTACCACAGATGCGATATCTACCACAGTCAAGAGTTATTAAATACCTCATGCTTTGTGGTGCCGAATTAAGAACGGTCTAGATAATGATCGAAAGTAGCCTAATTACAGCAACTACTAGAGTGCAGAGTGAACAGCAAACTGAATCAAGAACATTTCAATCTTCTTCAAATTATCTTGATGAACATCATTTCCTGTAAGCTTTCGAAAATTGACAACACAGATTTCTCTGGGAATATCATAGGGAAAATGATTTTATTCTAAAAAGGCTTTACCTTTGGCCTTCTGGATGTCAGTGTGAATATTGTCGTAGGTTTTATTAATCTCCTTTTAGCAACAGTCAGACAAAAAGCATGAAGTTCTATCATATTTGATCCTTCTTTAGCCATTGCATCAGCAATGTCATAACTGATATACAATGACGGGATCCACTGAATGACAATAATTTCACCACTACGTAATAGAGCTGACATTTTCTTTCTACAGGAAACACTGAAGCTATATAATTTGTTTAATGTAGGGAACAATTTATGTCCTTCCTATATTAAAGAACATAAATCGCTGTTTGTAAATCAATAATAATAATAAAAAAACTCTGCAACCAAAAGAGAGAGTCAGAGATACAAGCTAACTTTCTCCATCAAAGTTAGTTGAAATTTCTCTGATAGGATGAGCTTTCCTAAAGTACTTGATAAAAACATTTAAGCTGGTATTTCTATTGGCAGAAATTGTGAGTGAGTCATATATACAATAGATATAACAGGAGAGAAACGATTGTTCAATTTCAATTGTTTTCTGTAATTAAGTGTTTACATAAACCCTAACATTTACCTATGTTTTCAGTGTAGTAAAGCTGGTTGGTAATGTTTCCTGTATGTGTTGTAAAGTCTTTGAATATGTTTGTAATGCTATGAATAGTCCCATGGTGTGTTTTTGTATAGCTAAAAGAACAATTATCGTATCAGTCAAAAGAAGACATTTATTCGAAATATCCTTTGCAAATATGTTTTGCCTCTTTAACTAGAATTATTTATCAAATAGTAAATAATCCAATGATAGTCTTACCATTGCTTTTAATGATATTTTCCCAATAGCTAACGGAATCAAAGAAACATTTACTTTTGCTACTTTTTCACCTAAAAAGAAAACCGTCTTAGGAAATTAAACATAACATAACATAACATAACATAACATAATTCATAAAAAATGTATAAATTTAGAAATAAACATAATTTTACCAATGATTAGTGTTTTTAAACATGTGAATAAAGAGAATACCATAAAATTAATATACAGAACTAAATATAGTGCATGCTATTTTATCCACAGGGCTTTTTTAATCTATTATTAAGTCCATACTTTGTAACGAACCAATGCATGAGCTCCTTACAAAATTGTAAATCTACAATTTTTTTTTCATAATTTATACTTTAGTGAATGGTATGTTACATATTTCTCTTGCTTCCATACAGTTAGAAATACATCTAGACGAGGCTTAGTTCAGCTTTAGAGACATTTATTGTAATTTTGAAAATTTAAGCAAAATACCGGAGGTGCTTAAACCACTCTACAGCAAAAACTACTGGGCGAATCGCAACCAAATTTTATACTCGTATTGTACTGAGTATAAGGTTTCGATTTTTTAAGAAGAAAATTAGTTAAAATTTCAGGCGTTGCTATCCCCGAAATTTGTATATTGCGACGTAATCAAACACCCTCCGCCTATAAAAGGAGCCACAAAGCATTTTTCATAAATCCACGACTAGCGCCATTACCTTAGTCGGATCGCGCGTTACTTGTTCAATTCTTCTATCAACGAAATAGCAATGCTGCTGCTGCGCTACAAGCATTTCAACAGTTAAAAGGTTTACGTAGAGGTCCACTGACGATTACTAATCTTCAGAAAATGATTTTTTATTTTGGAGAGACAGGAACTTTTACTGTAAAACCCGTACAAGGTCGCAATCCAAGTGGACTGCAGAGAACAGACGAAGTTGCAACTTCGTAGTGAAGCAGGGAACAGTAGTGAAGCATGGAATTACAGGGTAGCAGTAGTGCACGTACAACATCACGGGAATTGGACATGCCGTAAACGACAGTGGGGAGAGTTCTGCGAAATGTCTTGAGCTTTTACCTCTAAAAAAAATATCCCACAGTCAACAATTGATTTTGGTGATTACGATATGCGGAATCCATTTGTCTTGACTTTCGTTGCTCGGATGATGGTGGATGATGCTTGACCTTCACGAATACTGTTGAGTGATGATTAAAATATCCATTTGACTGATGCTGTAAACACTCATAACTGCCGTACTTGGTCTGACAGTAATCATCAGATGTTAATCATCAAATTTCATTGCATTCACCAAAGGTAACAGTTTCGTGTGGCTTCACTGCATCCTTCATCACCGGTCTTACTTCTTTGAAGAAAACACAGCATGGGGGCTAGCATATTCTGTGAATAGATCCGATATTTCCGGAGCTTTGTAATTCCATCACTTCAACAGCGGAATTGTGTTGATACTACAATCTTCATGCAAATAATGCATCCACTCGCATTACTTTACCTGTGAAAATCTTACTACGGCGAACATTTTCGGACGACAGAATAATTAGCAGATAATTTCCCATGGCATGACCACCCCAAACACCAGATCTCAATCCCTGTGATTTTGGGGTTGGGGGGGGGGTGGACTACGTAAAAAAAAAACTTCTTTAAAAAGGCAATGTTCCGAACTTAGCTGTGTTGAAAGACAGAATTTCACAACATGTGACGCAAATTAATGCATGTCAGTTGCGTTCTGCTGTTGAGTGTTGTGCAGGGAATTCAATTTGTAGAGCAAGGCAATGGAGGGCACGATGAGTTGTATCTGTGATGTTAGTGTGATTCCACATGTGACTGCAATAACATTATTGCACGTTCGCTCTTTTTTACCGATATTTGTTAGAGAAGTTAGGCAATTTGCAAATTACTGGAACAAAGGCGCCACAATTCACCCTCAGGAACCGAAATTTGAACAATATTTTTTTTCTTCAGAAATCGAAACCGCATACTCAGGTCAGTAAGTGTACGAATTTGGTTGCGATTCACCAGTAGTTTTTCCTATAGAGAGATCTAAACACCTCCTCTTTAATTTTGATCACCTGATATTTATAAGAAAATGGGCAGGCAATATGATAGTTTTTAGATGTGATTAAAATACATAATATTCGTGAACTTCAGTCTTTTTGATATTTATAACACAAATGTATGTAGACAACTAATTAGGTTTCCGCAAAAAAACAGAAGTATTGTAACTGTAGAAACGAATCACCGATGACAAATAAAGGCATGGCCAGCACAACAACCCCAGTCACCTCCTGTTTCACTGATCAAAAACAATAACAAAGACCTCGGAGCACATGACTCCGAGATATATTTTATTGCCGTGCTGGCGTGGTCGTGTGGTCTCGGCGGCGGCCAGCCGTGGCGTTCAATCCGCCAGTTCCTGGGTTCGAATCCCGGCAGTGGCATGGGTGTTTCACTTTCCTTTCTTCTGTGTTGTCCGTTTCTTCTTTCTTCTTCTGTCATTGTTTCTCTTCCTAGGAGGCAGAAGTCCGATTGTCACCTTAGGGTGCCTCCTGGATAATTATATCCCAACGACAATAAGGCAATAAAAATCCCCATCATAGAGTGTCTATGACCAGTGATCCGGTTGGATCCGGGGACACGACAACAACAACAACAACAACATATGTTTTATTTGCAAAGATTGCTCATAATGACATATACGAATTTCTGTCTTAAATTATTAAAACATAAGAGATTTTCCCAAAGTGATTTCAATTACCGATATAAATTTGCAAGAATCAAAACCTCACCCAATTTAAAATTAAATTTATAATTTCAGTATGGAAATAAATAAAAAAAAGAAACTTTTACAAAATTGGAAGCAACAGATGTTAACGCCGAAAAACATAATGGGAGATATTGTTGACCAATAGTTGTTCATTGAAACATGACGGGAAGAAGCAATGAAAACAGATTCCTTACACTTTCCGAGCTGATTCATACTCGTTATCAAAAGATAATCCCCCCATGGCTAGAAGTGCGTTATGGCAAACGCCCTTATGTCGTGGATCTTCTTTTAAGTGTTTTTTTTTTCAAATGCAAATGTAATAAAAATTTCAATATTTTTTTAGGACGTAAAGGAAGAGAAAGTTAACATTACACACAATGCTTCTAAACTGTCTTCTTAAATAATAACAACGATATTTCATTTACATTAATAAAAACTTCTTCAGATTGACTCACTGAGGAAAAGAAATCACTTTTTTCTTCCTCGACTGAGTTCGTTGAATTCGTTGTTATTAAATAAGACATTTTAGAAATAATGTGTATCAAGATTAAATGAAATGTAGAGTTTTGTGATCTATAAAAGTTAACATTTCTTGCACCATTGATGCTAACTTTAAAACAAAAATCAAGTTTGTAATAAAACTTTGCTGCTCTAAATATTTTTTATACTTAATAAAAAGATTGAATGATGAGAGTTTTAAAAAAAATTCAAATGTAAAGGTCATTTCTTGAGAAATAATTTACAAAATTAACATTCTATATTTCAAACTTCTGAAATTATTGTTAATAATATGGAACTGTATATGATACGTAAGTTGATACATACCATGACATACTGGAGGAACATGTCCATTATAATTTTCAGGAAGAAGATGATCATCCCAGTGAGGATCAATTTCAGAAGAAGGATCAGCATTCTGATTTCTATAAAATCAGAAGAATTTTAAAGGATTAGCAGTGAAGATTAATGGATTAACTATTTATAACTTTTCAGGAATTATAATTTTAAACATCATGCCCAAAGGAAAAATGCCATCTTGTCAGCTTGATGTCGAGCGTTTCAGGCTTTCAAATTTTACGTTGTTCCTGTCCTAAATTATTTCTATGCTAAGTCGAAGATTAAAAAAAAATCCTTTTGCTTAATGGAATATCAAATAATTGAAACCTTTGATGTTGAAGTAGTAAATATTGATTAACTGTTAGCAATATTTTAGCTAATATACAGTGTGTGTGTATATATAAATACAGGGTGTACCTGAAATGTGCTGCCAAACTTACAGGTTGCTTTCAATTATGCAAAACAACGAATAAATATCATATGAACATAGGTCTGGAAATGCATTATTTCCAAGATATGAAGGATGAAACGATACAGAGGTGTTGGCCTTTACGTCCTGTCTTAGAGTCATTAAATTGCTCCTCAGTAATCGTGACATAGCCTGCTCGTTCCCCTGATTTAAACCCTACGGACTTTTTCGTATGAGGTTTTCTTAAAGCATTAATGTACACCACACGGTTCCTGATGCCCACGTACAGCATGATCGTATAGTGGATGGGTGCAACACAATTCGACGTGCACCTGGCACCTTCGGCCGTGTTTGGCAGTCGATTGAACGACGTGCATTGTAGCCGATGCAAACACTCAATTGTGGAGGACGTTTCGAGCACTTTTTTGTGAAACTGAGCGACTGTAAGGCCAACACCTCTGTATTGTTGCATCGCTCGTATCTGAGAAATAAAGCGTTTCCGGACCAATGTTTATATGATATTTATTCGTTGTTTTGCATGATTGAACAAAACCGTTAAGTTTGGCAATATATTTCAAGTACATCCTATATATATATATATATATATATATATATATATATATATATATATAT
>JAFIDM010000005.1:6846771-6868097 GCA_023159025.1 Thereuonema tuberculata
CAGTCAAAGTCAGTTAGTTATTGACAGATAAGTCAAAAAAGCAATATAGAGAGAGTTGAAGTTCCCATGGCCTAATGCGTATGATGTCTGAATTCGGATCAGAAGGTTGCAGGTTCGCTTCCTGTCGCGGATGTTTCATTGAAAAAATTCTTTCTATTTTTCATTCTCACAGAAAACTGCGCCGGACAGACAGATACACAGACAGAGAAATAAAAGATTTTAGTAATATAGATTATAATTTTTAAGATTGAATAGCATTAACAACAAAAAATTAAAAATATTATTTTTGCAAAATATTTGTCGCTATTAGGCAATAAATAATTGCGTAAAAAAATATTTGATGTAAATTATTTGAAATATTTGCAGTAATACTTCAGTATTAACTGTTTTATGGCTTTTTTTAATCATCAAAATTAATTTGATACATTAAAATATTTTTGACTATCTAAAAAATATTTTTTTGTAAAACATTTTCTATTGCTTTTTTTAAATCAGATTTTGATATTAATCAAAACCAAGTGAAATGTTTTCAGTGAAAATTTGTCGTCTGCTAATTTTCGATAGTGTTTTACTCTCATGTAAGATCACTGCAACTGTGGTCTCCGATTGGTCCTAAGAGAACACTACTTAAGATGACTTGAATAAATAAACTAATCCCAGATTCGGATTTTTTCACCATTAAAAGCCTTTTATGGGATACAATATTGAATTTTTTACAAGAAATGGGCAGTGGTTATTTTTGCACTAACCTTTCCAATTTATATTAGTAGTAATAACTTACAAGTGAACTTTCTCTGTAGGTGTTGAGCTGATAAATGATATAAATGATGCAACAAAGTAGAGTAAAGAGGACTTCATTTTGTTCCATTCCACAAAATATGCGTTGTAACATTAAAAATTAAACCTGCACTGAAGGCAATAGTCATCAAGAATACAATTTGCGTGTTATATTAATCTATATTGATCACTTTTGAAAAGTAAAAACACATTACACACGAACATAAATGTTTTGATTCGTAGTACAAGCTGTCACTTGGCAATAACATACTAAAGGCTACTTTAATCACTTTTTCTTTCTTTTTTTTCATAAATGATTTTATTTTTTTTTAGAAAATACAAGCCTTCACTCAATTCTTACGAACATGTTTACAATATTGATAGACCATGTTTTGCTAAAGAGACCAAATCTAAATTTAACCTTCATAAGAAAAAAAAAAACATTACTGTAAAAACATTAAAAAAAGCGTATAACTTTTGATGTGAATCAATAAATTACAAAACTACAATAATAAAGAAAATTATTAATATTAATACAAAAAAATAGTAAAAAAGAATATTCGGAAAAGGAAAGCATAGGATATTTTAAAAAAGAAAAAGAAATGTGAAAGTGACAGCTTGTAGTGAGTGAGTGAAGTTTCTGAAGTATGTTGAAGTGAATATTGTTAAAATCTTCAGGGTGATTCAAAATTCCCTGCGCAAACTTTAAATGAAGATCAGGAACACAAAACAAACCGTATTATGCTGGAATGTATGTTCTCAAACGCCATCCGACTATGCTAGAGGGGGCCCTTTAGCAGCATATTAATTGGGCAATGTGAGCCATTAGTTGGGCAGTGTTGAGACGTTGAAGTTTGTTCGACTAGAATGTATTATTTCACTAATGCTCAGAGGGCAGATATGCACATATCGTTGGACCTAGCCAAGCCGCTGCATCATCTTGAAGGTTCCCCAACAGATATGTGCCCAATCATGAAAAGTTTGCGTGTTTGCACCAGAGTTTATGTGAAACTGGATCATTCGACTGAAACATGCATTATTGTGGTCGTCAACGATCGACGCGCACACCTGCCATGCTGGAACAAGTCCTACTTCGAATTGAACTTAATCCACATACAAGTAGACGAGCTACTGCGCATCACCTTGTTCTGCCTCAACACAGTGTGTGTGTCGCGTGTATTAGTGTTGGAGGAAAGAACTTTGAGCACCTATTGTGAACTTGTAAGTGTACATCTGTAAGTGTACTACCATATTGCAAACATAGGGTTAATAAGCAAATTGTCTAACTCACTTGTTGTCTTTTATCCCTGAATCTTAATGTATCTTCTAGCACATTCAAGTGCCGTTTGCGGATGTACGTTCCACTACGAATACGATTTGTATTTATTCCTGGCCTACCTTTAAAATCTGCTCAGGGAATTTTGAATCACCTGTGTATCAATTACCTTAACTCATTAAACTTTCGAAGTAATTATACGTCTTTCTCAGATAGCTTCAGATCAAAATATATATTTACAATGTTCAAATTTTCTATATTATAACCAAGTAAATACACAGTATACATTTTTGGCAGCAATTTTGATTCTCAAAAGACTATCAAAAGTTTCTCGATGAAATGTTCAGAAATCTTAACCATTTTTCTAAATCTAAACATTTCTTTTCCTTTAGAATATTATTTACTATATCCAATTCACAGCTCTTATTGATTTTCATCAAGAAGCGAGGGAATTTTTTAACATTTAAAAAAGTTACTGAAATTTGTAAAAATGTCTCCAGGCAATTTTCCGAATTTTTCAACATTCCGAAGAGAAGAACCCAGAATATTGGAATCAGTAGAAGAAAAGAACTTAATTACTTGAAATAATGATGTGATATTTGTTAAATTTTATCAACCAAAATCAGCTTTTTTACTGACTACCACCAATTAAAATAACATGCTAAAACCATTTTACTCATAAACTTATAACTGTTGTAAAGATACAGTAGAACCTCATTATACCGGACTAATAGGGGCTGAAGGTTGTCCGTTTTAATGAAAGTCCGGTTTATAACAAATAATTCTTATAGCGGTGTAATGCAGCAGGGTGTACATCAATGAAAGTACAATAGTTAGCTATTAAAAGTGTTTATTATATATCAAATAAAAAACAGCCTTCAACATAATAGGTTGAATTGAAAAAGATGTGTACGTATACACTGCATTAATCTTTAGAACAAGAAGGTCCTGGTTCATGTTGATTGCTTACATTCATTGGTTTGAAAAAAGTAATTTATTTTCTGCTGGGTTTGTTCGATCGATGTTTAATCGCTTGCTTGGAAATGTAAAACTCATCAGATAAAAATTAGCATCCTTTATTATTGTTACAATTTTTTTAAAACTGTCCGTTATAATAGGGTCCGTTATAATGAGGTTCTACTGTAATATAGGCCGAACACACAAAGTAAAATTTACAAAAAATTATCTTCGCATGTTTCGAAATGCCTAGAATACATTTTAGTTTCAACGCAAAAAAAAAGATTGCAAAACATTCCATTTAAATTCAGTTAAACCAATGAAAATCAAGGGCAGCAAGGACTGTTGACCCCATAGAAAACATCAGCTTCAATGAGGATCAAGGGGCGGTAACATTCTAACGAACCAATGGAATGGTCAAGACGCCTTTCCGTGGCCATTATGCGAACTTCAACATCAGCAAACACCACGTAGTCCTACATTAATAACATACCGTCCTTTAACTGTGAAAGAGACTAAAAAATGTTTTAACACAATTAACATAAAATCATCAAAATCAAAATAAAATAAAAATAAACAACAATAAAAATTTAAAAATAAAAATAAAAAAAAATAAAAATGAAAAAAATTAAAGGTAAGAAAACTAAAACTGGAAAAAGGTTGCAAATGTTCGTCCTTAGGCTCAACAGGGAAATCCTACTGTAAATCTTCTTAACACAGACTTGATCATTGTAATATCGATCAGATGTCAAATTCAGAGCAAGGATCAATGCATCTTCATTGATAGTACTGTCCGAACGTCCTAAAAGGACAAGATTACCAAAGTCAACAATAAGTTCCGTAATTAGCACAAGGGCCACTGTTTTGTATGAATCGCTCTCCGGTGATCACGTAACCTACTCCGGGTAATCCTATCATTTTAGAACGTTTGACATTACTCATCTATGAAGATGCATTGAATCCGTGCTCATTTTAACATCTGATCGTTGATAGAATGATTAAGTCAGTTAAGGAGATTTATCAGTACAATTTCACTGTTAAGCCTCAGGACGAGCATTAGCTGCCTTCCTTTTTCCAGTTTTAGTTTTCTTCCCTTTTAATTTTGCATTTTTATTTTAATTGTCATTTTATTTTGTTTTTTGATCATTATATGCCCTTGCCGCCCTTGATTTATTGGTGTAATTGTGTTTAAATGGACTGTTTTGTATATGTTTCTTAGCATTGAAAATGAAATATATTCTTGGCATTTCCAAACATGTCTGCGATAATAAATTTATGTAATTTTTAGTTTACTTCTTTGTATGTTCGGCCTATTTTATCATCAAAAGATTTCCACAAGCAAATTTCTCCTAATTATTGTAACTTTTTTAATTAGTAAGGTTTGTTTTTGTTCTTTAAAATTGGAAAAATATCATTTTGTCTTTGAATTTTTTCAACTTTTTATGTTTCAAAAGAACTGGCAATTCTTTCGTGTAAAGTAAAGAAAACGTTTAACACTAAAGTAATTTTTGTCCTTAATTCATTGGTTCCAAATTAGCTTCATATCATCCTTTAGCTTCAAATTTGCTTCACATTTTGAATAATGATAGTTTTCTCTTGATTTCAAATCAGATTACTCAGCATAATAAGAAATATGTTACAGAATTTTAGGATCCTCTACGACCACGCATGTCTAACGCGTCGATCCCCAGATAGATTTTGGTCGATCGCACCATAGACCCATAGGAATTGAGTGATTTGAATTCTTATGGAGAAAGAAGACCACTACAGCATGGATTAAAGAAGTAAAGAGGGATATGGAAATATTAAACATCTCAGAGGTCGAAATGTTAGACAGAAATACATTTAGAAACACAGTGAAAAATTTGGAAGTGTTTCAAGTCGAGTCATGAAGACCGGAAGAGCCTGGACTGAAGATCAACGGAAGCAGGCCAGCGAACACATGAAGGAGTATTGGAGACAGAGAAAGCTTCGCACAGGGAAAAAGAAATGAAGTTGTAGCGTGATCCTAAGTGGTCAATTCGCTTGTATAATAATTTCCTTCCTCCAATTCTTTAAGCATTATTCTCTATGAGAAAAACCTGAAAGACTCAGACGATTATTATTTATCAAACGATGATATGAATCGCTGATAAAATGAATAAGTTGCAATTAACATGGAACGACGCATGCGCAACCAACGGTTTCTGGATCCACTCTGAGCTGCTCCTGAAACAAGCTTAAACCTTCGTGATATTACATTAATAAGTTATAAAAGTGTGCGTGTGTGTCCCAATTTTGAATAAAATTATTTCAGAAGGCCTGTAGTGAAAAAATGACTGCCCAAAAGAATCATTATCATGTTGACGACGAATGGGAAATTGAGTATTTCTTTGTGTTTTGAAAGACAAGTGTTATTGTATAATTTGTAACTCCTCAGTGTCCTTGCGAATATAGGGTAACTTGGATTATAATGTTCTTCACTGTATATTTGAGGGTGTTTCCACTCAAAAGTGAAATTCGTAAACCTAAGTTCAAAGAACTTAAATCGAAATTAGCTACTCAGCAACAATTACTAGCAAAACCCAGCTCAAATTCTAACAATGCAACTATTTCATCCTTCAAAATAAGCAACCTCATCGTTAAAAATTGCAAAACTTTCACTGAAGGATAGATCGTAAAAGACTGTTTTCTTGTAATAGTGGATAATCTTTTTGAAGAATTTAAAAATAAAAAATAGATCACAGCTGCTGTCCAAAATCTTCAACTATCAAGAAAAACGGTCGTGCGGCGAAAATGGAAAAAAAATGTGTAAAAACAAGTGAACAGCTGTTGAAAGATGTGTTCAATTGTATTGATTTATTTCATTCCAATTGGACGAATTTACAGATATTGTGACCCGCCTCACTGATATTAATTTTCTGCCCGCGCAGAAGAAGAATCCTTTTGGAAATTCGTGTCTAGACAAAATTTCCCAATTTGAGAAGATGCAGTGAAATTCTACACATGTTTTTGTTCAACTTATTTGTGTGAATCTGTATTTTCATGTTTAAAATGACGAAGAGTAAGCAACGTTCCAACATGACATATGAATACCCTCGCTCAGTACTTGCCTGAAATTTAACAGAAGGTGAACGAAATGCAGACCCAGGCATCACACTAACGACGGAGATAATATATTTTCAAATGAATATTGATTTATAATGAACTTTTCAGGAAGTGAAACTTTTGTGGAAGCAAGTATTATTTGTTAGTATTTTTACCGTATGATCAGCCAAATACAATACGTTTGTTTAAGTGATAGTGAGAGAATGTGGTAGATCACTGCCAGTATTGATACTTGATATAGTCTTCTCGAAGTTGATATATCGGTATAACTTTTAACAGATACTTCATTTCAATAACAAAGATGAATTCCTATAGATTAATCAAAAACAAAGATTCAGTAATTTACACAATTCCAATTTCAATATTTTAACTCTTCATTATTTCAATCACAGGGTTGTTCTTATAACCTTCGATCGATGATGTTTTTTGATTGATGTAAATATTTACTTATCACATGCAGTGTTGATTGCAGTTTTGTTAAATGTATTTTATTATTAAAATGGATGAGACCAAATTATTTACAAGTGACATCCTGGAACAGCTGTTTCACGCTCGTTGGCGATCATCAGCCAGGAGAAGTCACTGTAAACAAGAAGGTCTCGCTACTGAGGCTGATATAAATGATATATCGGAAGCGCAGTGGTGCCTCAAAGTATAAAATAAACAAAGAAAAATTCAGCAATGAAATATTAGTATGAAAACCCATGTGCCTGCATTGCGCAGGCCCCAATGAATTTTCTTAATGCAAAAAAAAAAAATCAAACCGCGCATTTGGTTTACACTGCGCTTCCGGTATTTTATTATTGTTTTCAGTTTCTTTCACAAGTGGCGCTCCAGTTGCTTACGTCGATCTGTTTTAAGAAATGTAGGAAATTTCCCTCAAGCATCATGGGAGTAGAGAAAGAATACTCCGTTCTTGTATTCTAAACTAGAATACTCCGTTCTAGTATTCTAAACTGTAGTCATTTTAATTTCGTTAGTAAACCATCTTTGTCTTAGATAGGTGCATCGGCTATATTTTTGACAAGTCAACTATGATCAGCGCACGTAAAAATGGAATTTTAATAGTTTTTAAACTTTAATTTTCTCATTAAGTTTCAATTTATAATTTTGTTTCTCAGATTTCATAAATACGTGGAATTTATGAATATTCATTAATCATAAATAACTAAAGCAAAGGTTAGTATTTTAATAAATTATGTCAAATTAATGTTTTATAATAAGTGAAATTATTTAGGAAATTAAACAAGAATTCAAAAAAAAATTAAACTATTAGAATTTTTTTCTACAATTCACATATCATAGCATCTCCTGCTTTATCCAGTGGTATAATGAAGATTTTTCTGAGGTTATTTTTTCTGAGGAAGGCCCAAAGGTTCACCCAGCTCACGGTCCAAAGGTTCACTCGTTTTATTGGGACCGGGATTCCTTCCCGGAATTAAAGGCAGGCGAGCTGTGCGATGACCACCAATCCTCAAGTTATTCGATTGGTCCATGTTAAAGTTAATATCGTCGCTGTATTCAACATCACTCCAAGAATGTCAATATCCCAATGAAATAAGCGGAGAACATTAAGAATGAACGACATCAATGTCGACAGTTCAACATTGATCCAATGGAAGTTTACCTTCCTTTTTTGTTTGTTCTTTACTTCAAAAGTTTTTTGTTTGCTTGTTTTTGTTTGTTCTTTACTTCAAAAGTTTTTTGTTTGTTCTTTACTTCAAAAGTTTTTTTTAATAAGTTCGAAATTTGAAAATAAATTTCGAAAATATATAAAAGTATACTTTACTATAGTGGCATAATATTTAACGTGCGTGAAATTGCTTTTGGATAAAAATTACCTCAGTCTTTGCACTTGATTAAAACATTTAAAAATTTTTACAATTAAAAAAACCCTACTAATGGCGTCCAAATTCCAGATTCCCCTCCGCTCTCCAATCTGCAATTTAGAAACCACTAATAGGGAGCTTGATAATTGTAAATATTTTTTTTTTAATCACGGGCTGTGGCTGATATAATTTTTATCTTATATTATACTATAGATCTCCAGAAAGCTCTCTTTCCGAAGTTTATCTTTTATTTCAACTTTGAAATAAAAGATAAACTTTAAAGTTGATAATTTGGCTTGAACCATATATGACGTTGCTGTAGAAGTTCTAGATTCAGCTTTCGGAGACATTATAAATTTCACATTTGGCAGAAGATAAAATTAAGCAATGAATGAATCTTTTAAATTCATTGGGAACCCAACTTCAATGAATTTAAAAGTGAATTACAGTTTTCAAGGCTTGATTGATTATAAGATAAACAAATTGTGTAATTTTATCTTAACTTTTCTGTTCCAAAAGTAAATTTCCGTGCTAATGTGGTGTAGCAGAAATTAATTTTTTTCAGAAATTTGATTCACTATATTTTTACATGTTTAATAAACTGTGATTACTAGCCTGACAAAATCGGACCAATTCGAAGTTGGTCAACTAAGTTGGTGCAAAATCCGATGGTGTTCGCGTAGCTTAAGGCCGATATTCCTGGAGTTTATAGAGAAATTAGTCCGATATAATTAGTCCTTCATCATTATAGAGAAATTAGTAGTGTGCGGTAATTCTAATATATCCGGTTGGCAACTGTGCAGAGTTTCAGTCACCCGCCACCTACGCTAGTGGTAAGTAAACACAAATGGCGATTCGTTTGGAAAGACTGGTCTCGCAAAGAAATCTGCGCCATTATTCGATTTCTGTGAACGAAACATGTAACCGCGCCTGAAATACACCGGCAGCTGGTAGAGATTTGCGGAGAGACTGTAATGTCTCGTCAGCATGTCTCAGAATGGTGTCGAAAGTTTGCGGCCGATAGAGAAAACATCACCGACGAGGATCTCAGTGGCAGACCCAGCACGGCATTAACAGATTTTAACACAGCTCTCGTGGAGGAGCTGATTCAGGACAACAGGAGGATCATGTTATTGCATATGACGATAGAATTGGGAATGTCTTTCGGAAGCGTTCGTTACATTGTTAAATATATTCTGCAGTACCGGAAAGTTTGTTCCCTATTGGTTCAACGAAATCTGTCCAACCAACACAAGGAGAAGCGCATGGGGTGCAAGTTTGCAACTTTTGCAACGGTTCTCTACGGAAGGGAACAGTTTTCTTCACCACATTGTCACGGTGACGAAACATGGATTCACCACTAGACCCCCAGCAGTAAGCGGTCGTCAATGCATGGAAACACCCCTCCTCTCCAAAGACATCGAAGTTTAAGGTGACGCCATCTGCCGGGAATGTGATGGCCACTGTGCTTTGGGACAGCACGCGTGTCATACTCGTGGAGTTTTTGAAAGAGGGCACACAGTGACCCGCTGAGCAATACTGCGAGATCTTGACACGATTGTGTGAAGCAATCATGAAGAAACGGCCAGGACTTCTCACCGAGGGCTTCATCTTCCTTCACGACCTCATACAGCCCAGAAGACCAACACGCTGCTAAAGCAGTTTCGCTGGGACATCATCCACCATCTTCCCTACAGCTCGGACCTCGCTCCAAGCGACTTTCACCTGTTTCCTCACTTGAAGGAGCCCTTAGGAGGCTGACGATTCGCTTCAGACGAGGAGGTGAAACACTTCGCGACAACGTGGCTGACCACTCAAGGACAGGATTTTTACCAGGAGGGAATATTCAAACTAATCCCACGAAGCGACAAGTGCCTAAACCGATATGGAAACTATGTAAAAAAATAAACTAATGTATATATTATCAGTCGAGTGTATTGGTTGTATGAAATAAAATGTACACATTTCATTGCAGGCTTTGTAACCTTCGTTTCTGACCACCCCTCATCTGTAATCTATATTACTAAAATCTTTTATTTCTCTGTCTGTCTGTCTGTGTGTCTGTCTGTGTGTCTGTCCGGCGCAGTTTTCTGTGAGAATGAAAAATAAAAAGAATTTTTTCAATGAAACATCCGCGACAGGAATCGAACCTGCAACCTTCTGATCCGAAGTCAGACATCTTACCCATTAGGCCATGGGAACTACAAATCTCTTTACATTGCTTTTTTGACTTATCTGTCAAAACTGAACTGACTTTGACTGAAAAGTAACAATTGTAATTAAAAAGAAAGTCAAAAAAGAAAGACGCAGTACGTCATTAGGTAGAATACTGAGAAATCAGTATTTGTAACTTATCAATTGGAATTGGATAAACGAGATGAACGAGAGTGTCGATAACATCAATCGAATGATAAGTCTAAGAATACAAGGAGAGACTACAGAGCATACAATACAAGTGCGAATAAAATTGACACTTCTGATAATCCACCACACGAACATCTCTATATGCCCGAGTGTCTGAACGCATTGAATCTCAGCGGAATTCCTCAACATCGTTTGTCATTGGAGATTGGATCTCCAATAATATTGTTGCGAAACATCAATCCCAAGTTTGCATACTGCAATGTAACTCAACTTAAATGCTGTTCATTCGATAATGATCTCATAGAAACCGAAATTATAACAGAACTCACAAAGGAGATTTTGTTTTCATCCATAGGATGTCTATGGAACCATGCGGTAATCTACTTCCATTCACTTTCACAAGAAAACAATTTCCGATCAGACCTTCTTATGCGATATTTATCAATAAAGCTCAAGGACAAACTCTAAATAAAGTTGTCATATAATTGGAAAACGTTGTTCACATACAACTTTAGGTCTTTGAGTCACAATTCAACAGAATTTGGTTATCTTCACTCTAAAAAATACTCACAATCAATTTGTTGCGAAGAATTTCGTATACAAGCTATGATCTTCATTTATCATCTATATCAACTAACGTCCATCTGAAATCTCTTCTTCAAATATCTATATCGAACAATCTGATGGCCTAGCTAATAGATATAGATAATTTTCACTAATTGTAACTCAAAAGCCACTGTAAAGTATCAATGGAAATAAAAAAAAGAGACTCAAGAAAGAAAGAAGCACTATTTCTATTAAGTAGAATACTGAAAGCTCACTATTTGTAGCTCAAAAGCGACTGAAAATTGTATCTATATTACGAAAATCTTTTATTTCTCTTTCGGAAAAATAGAAATAATTTCTACAAGTTATCTACTGGAATCCAACATGCAACCTTCTGCTCCGAAGTTAGACGTCTTAAGCATTAGACCACAAGGATTACATTCTAATCTCTAAAAAAAATAAAAATATATCACAGATATATGATTCACACGCTGATTCTAAAAGCAGTCTTGAATTGAGAGAATATATACATCAAAAATTAAAATAAAAAAAACTTTAAAAAAATTTTAGTTTTATTTTACTTGATGTAATTTGTGTGTGTGTGTGTTTTTTAATAAATAACAAATTGTTTTCCGTTACATACGCGAGGCTTCCGGAGCGAAGCGACGGGTAGCCGACTAGTTATTAAATAAAATAACACTTCTCTTTTCAAATCAAAGTACAGAGCAACACAGGAATGTTCTAAAATAGAAATAAAACCAACTATTATTTCTAAAATATTAATGCTTTTTAGTTAAAAAGATTTTCATGATCTTAAAAAGATCATGAAAAAAAAGTAATTTCTTGAGAAAAAAATTAGTAAAAACAATAATCCTTTTTCATGTTGTTACTCCTTTAAACTCACAAAAATAAATCTTTTAACCTGCAAACATTTTATTGAAGTTTTTTTTATCTCCAATATTTTATGGCCAAAAGTATCCGGATACCCGTTGTCGGGACGCAAAGGCTCCTGAGGCACATATTTATACGGTATCAGTCCCCCTTTTGCATAGATGACAGCCTGTACACGTCTGGGAAGACTTTCCACCAGGTTTGATAGGTTTCGAAGGAACTGACTTCCAGGCAGCCACGACAGCTGAAGTGAGTACGGCCACGGAAGATGAGCGATGTGGGTGGGCACATAATCTGCGTTTCATTTAGTCCCACAGATGTTCCATGGGTTGAGATCGGGACTCTGAGACGGCCATTCAAGTTGTGGAACACCTATGTCGTCAAACCACGAACGCACAAGCTTCGATGTGTAAACGGGAAAGTTATCCTGCTGGAAGCGAAACAGCCTTCCCCAAACTGTTGCCGCAGAGTTTGGAGGGCAGAGTTGTCCAGAATGCCGCGATACATCGCAAAGTTCATGTTGCAGGAACTAAGTGACCCAGGCCGAGCCACGAAAAAACACCTCCATACCATTGTGCCTCCGAACTTAACAGTTGGCACAATGCAGTCGGTTAAGAAGCGTTCTCCGGGCATCCGCCAAACCCCAACTGCCATATCGTGAAGCGAGATTCATCACTCCACAGAATGTTTTTCCACTCCTACACGGCTCAATGGCGGTGAGCTCTGCACCATTGCAACCGATGCTTCGCATTGACGGCAGAGATGTTCCGCTTGGTGAGCGGCCGCACGGCCGTGGAAACCCAAGTAGTTTAGCTCTCGTCAAATGTCCTGCTGCTAGTGATAACGAGACTTGCGATTTTGCATCCCTACTCTCTTCAGGGTTCGACGGCTATGGTCAGTCAGTTTTCTTGGTCTACCCCTTCGTGCAACTGTCGTTTCACTGCCTCGACGTCTCCATTTTACAATTACATCACTCACAGTTGATTTCGGCATGTGCAGCATGCCCGCAATTTCACGAACCGATTTCCTACAAAGGTAGCATCTGATTATCACGCCACGTAACTGAGTTCGCCTAGCTTACTCATTTTATCGGGAACGCAGAATTATGACCGCCCAAGGCCCCACCAACGATTTTATAGCATCCGATGACGCATCAAACCTCCTGACCAGTCCGATCTACTTCTTCGGAAGGATGTCCAGATACTTTTGTTTATATAGTGTATGATCCTTACTCTATCGTTAAAAAAAAGAAATAAATCTTTCAAATATAGAAAAATCTATGGTGGACCCAAACGAGTATTGTAAGATTGAACGATCTAACCTAGAAATAATTATAGAGGCTTCTCGCACTGATCGACGTTGAGTCAGTTTTATTATTCCACCTTCTTGGTCACGCGAAATATCCGGACATAAAACACTCGAATCGTTGAATCGACCAATTAAATTGCCGTTATATTTTCCTTCTGTCTGGAAATCTTGGCAACGGAAACAGCTATGTCAATACAAATCAGAAATTATATACACTTTTTTTGATAGCACTTCCTTCGAGGACATGAATGGATTAATGATAATCAATCATCAGTAATTTCCTTATAATGCATTTTTATTAATACATTGTTTCTATTAAGCGATTCTTGGTTTTAATGTTTCTACATCTCTAAGAACAGTATTTTTTATCTTAATTTTTATTGGAATCAAAACTAATAAATAAAAAAGTGGTTTGATGCCTACTACAAGGTTATGGGAGCATTGTATTTAATATTTCAGTTTGAGCTGCTCTTTAATAGGAATATCTCTTTGTATTCTTATGCTCCTATATTTCTAGTTTTAGGTGACGCATTTTGTGTTTCCAGGAATTTATTTCCGGATCTTTATAGAGTGGGTAGATTCCGATTCAAATCAATATGTTAAATCATATATTGTTTTTTTTTGTCATTCTTATTACGTTGATCGTTAAATAGGTGTGTTTCCTATTTTGAATTTCGACAATTTTGAAACTAAATGTATGGATCTCACTCAGTGAAAGAGCCAATCAATTTAAGACTCAATGGCAAATGAATGTCATTAATAATAAATTAAGTCATTAAATAAACATGAAAACTTCTTTTATTATTTAAGAGTAAATATTAGCATTCTGAAATTTTTGAGAGTTGTCTTGATTAATAATTTATAATAAGTTAGTAAAGAAGAAGATTAAAAAAAAAAAACCTCTGCGAATTCCTAATTCTCCAATTTCAATGAGTTTAATAGAAATCCGAAGATATCGCTGACTACATATTATTTTAATAATGAAAACAATAAATAGAGTGATGTACATACAGTGTGGAATTCTGTAAACTTATCATTCAATTATTTGATTAAAAATTTCAATTATTTCCACTTTCTTGCAATTTACAATTTTTGAGCTGAATGTTGTAACATTTTCTGAATTACTTGTTTGTTATTTAATTAGTTTCTTTGAAAATCACAATTTATGATAATTCTCAGTAATTCTGTATTTCCATTTAGAAATTATTATTACAATTATGACATTGTCAGTTTTGTTTGATATTTTTTTACTGTACTGTTTCATTTCAAATTATCATTTTTCATTTAATTTTAAATTTAAATTTTAACTCTTAACCTTACATGTTATTGCGATTGCCTTTCCTTTTTGGCAGATATCAACTGTTTTACTTAGAGTCACTTGTACTGGTCAGTCTCAAAACTGCGTGAAGTATAAGAAATGAGCATAAGCCGTTAGTTAGAAGCACAATTATCTTTAATTATTAATAAAAATTACTATGTTATACTAATTTCTGACTTAATAATGCATTACATATGATAGTGAAACTGAAAACAGTTTAATCATATTCGCTTTCAATCTCTTCATTGTCGTTTATACTTATTATTGACAAATTTTCGATACAATAAATTACTAATTTTTTAACTTTTTTCTAAGTTTTGTTGACCCTACGCTATTTTCTTTTACTTATTTCTTAATATCTTATGTTTTCAATCTTAGGAAATGTTAGAAACAATAAGGTTTTTGTCTGAAAAAAACGTTTCACCTAGACAAATTTTTAATAACTATTATTTTCATATTTTCACTTGAAAGATAGACCAAGGAACTTATCACATTCAAATGATCTTCCTCGACTCCGCACAACAACTCATGTTCCAGTATATTCATTGTTACTGTAATCAATTTTTCCATGTAATCGTTTGAAGTCCATTTAAAAAAAAAAATTAAAACACTTAATTAAAATTGATATAATTATATACTATAAATTATCTCTATATATTATTTCACAAAGTTGTTTTTTTGTCGGTTTGCCATATCTCCCTTAATACTTCATCGAAATCAATGATTGAAACATCATTTTGAAAATTATATTCGCTGCTAATGACGAAAAATAAACAAATTGTTTAAAAATAATGTTTTCGTTAAAAAAAAAAATTATTTTAAAAGCCTTTTTATAAAAATGTAAAAGGCGCCATCTATTGATGATCTGTTTAACTAAATGCACGACAGCTGTTGGATTTGTTTATATTTCTCAATGGTGTTTTGTTGTCTATTCTCCATATGATTGAGATATCGTTTTGAAGATTACGTTCACTTAAATCAACGTTTCTCCTCTCAACTGAGTACCGTATATTATTATTTATCTATTGTTTTGTATAATGTATTTTTTTTTTTATTACGTAACGTTTCATTACTTTACAGTTCTGCAACCAGAAGTTATACTTTTCCCAAAATCAATAACTTTGATCTGCATGACCAGCAAAGGTAAGACAAACATTTATTGCTAGGAATATTCTTATTTATTTAATTTTTTATAACTTTATTTTTCTAACTTAAAGCTTAATTTTATAACTTAATATTAATTATTATTATTACTTTTTTCCTTCTGTGTTTCAGGTTTCCACGATGCCAAGGGGCACAACAGGCAGACAGGGAGGGAGACCTCCAACCAGAGGACGTTCCACACCATTTGAACGTGTCACAGACCGCAGACGAAGAAATGCCAGATAAATTGACGAACAAAGACAATTTTGACTTCAGCAAGATAGAGAAGCTCAGCGCAATCACAGACAAGACAGATTCAATGCTCAACGACAACAGTTACTGCAACACAACAACTTTGTGTCGCCAACTTACCTACTTCACCTCCATCAAAACATCAGTGCAAGAAGACAACTATATAAAATTTCAAAAACATATTGTTCTGCCCGTCTTTTCCCTAACGACAATGAAGTGCAAACGCATAGTGTTGGTGACATGAATAAAATGAGTGTTGAACAAGTACTGGACGTGGTCATTAATTTTGTTTGTGTTATTGAATTTCAAAAGAGAGGTCTGCCTCATGCACATATTCTCTTCATTTTGTTAAATGAAGATAAATTACGTTCAGTTGAAGATGTAGACTATTTAATTTGTGCAGAAATTCCAGATAAAGAAACAGACCTCAACTTTTTAAAGTTATTCAGGAATACAAGGTACACGGACCTTGCGGTACTATCAATCCAAACAGCCCATACATGCAAGAATAAAAATGTATCAAAAATTTTCCAAAAGATTTTCAGGAGGAAACTAATTTAAATGTTAATGGCTACCCTATTTATAGATGACTTGATAATGGCGTTACAATGACAGTTCGATCATTTATCATTGATAATCTGTGAATTGTACCATATTGTAGATTTCTCAGTAGAAATAACCGTTCTCATATCAATCTCGAGCATTATTCTTCATCAAATCTGTTAAATATTTGTATAAATATGTGTATAAAGAACGTGGCTGCGAAGCTTTACGATTGCGTTCAGATGCTGAAGGTCAACAAAAACTCACCCTTAACTAAGTGGACATTGATTTGAGCTGTCGTTAAGTGAGTCCACCAGAGGCTATATGGCGAATACACGAACGCTGACTTTCCCATCGATCTCATACGATCGAGTGACTCCCTATCCACTTACCGGAAGAACAAATTATGTACTTTCAGGCCGGATACGAAGCTGTTGCTAACCGTGATAGGGACTCCAAACTCATGGCATTTTTAAAATTGAAAATACCGCCCGCCAGTACCTTTTCCACGAAATTCCAGAACATTTTGTATGGTCAAAAGGAAAATGGAATATTCGCAAAAAAAGCACCAAGTGATGTGGTCGGATGTACACTGTCAATCCAGATGACAACGAAAAATATTACTTTCGAGTGCTACTTCTTTATGTCAAAGGACCGCAGTCGTTTGACGATCTATGCACAGTTGATGGAATAGTATGCAACTCATTTCAACAACTGCAGAAAAATTACATTTAGCCATTAACGACGCCGAACGGAAAGAATACTTGCAGGAGGCTGGCAGACACCAAATGCCAACGTAATTGGGTTCGTTTTTCGCCATCATCTGCATATTCTCCTGTATATTCTCAAGCCAATATACCTGTGTTGTGGACAACATTTCATGACGCACTTTCAGAAGATTTTCAGAGACAGCACACCCACCTGAAGCCTACAACCTCACACAGCAAGAATTAGAGAATCTGTTTAAATATCATGGAAAATTGGGGCAACAATTCAACCTGCCGATCTCTGTTGTGACCGTCGCACAACATACAACAAAAGCCTACAACGTACAAGAGACGCACAAGAAGAATCATAGAACAGAAGGCAATAGCTGAGGAAGTCTTACATGCAGTAAGACTTCGAATTCCAAATTGTTACTTCATTGACGGATCGGAGGGCTCCAGTAAAACATTTCTCTACAAAACATTGTGCCACATTTTACGAGGTGAAAACAGATTGTTTTACCAGTTGCACTGGCATTGTTGCCAATCTCCTACCAGGGAGACACACATTACATTCGATTTTCAACTACATGTACCTATCTTGAACACATGGGTCTCATGGATTCGTACTCATATCGAGGATGCACATCTTATTCGTTACTCAGACCTCATCATTTGGACGAGATTTCATTGGTTCCCAAAGACGCGCTAAGCGTTGTCGATCGACTTTTAAGGGACATCATGAATGATAATCTCCCTTATGGAGGCAAAGTAATTCTGTTTGGTGAAGATTTCCGTCAGGTGTTATCCGTCGTTAGCATCGTCGAAATTATAGTTAAACGATCGCCCTTATGGTCTCATGTTAAACTTCATAAGTTGACTCAAAATATCATCTAACTCAATTTTTAGGCTATAATGTTGACTTAATGGGAGTTTACGCTGCGCATGAAGGGGTACGGGAACTTCCTGACCACCCTGTACAATACTTTTACATTGTTTTTAGAAAATAATGAAAAATGTATTATGGTCATTTAACTGTGGTAGAAAATGTGGTACTTCCCTTCATAACACCCTATTCTCTTGAATACTTGTCTATATTATTAAATTATCATATCACCACATTTAAATATATAAAAATATTTAATGCCAGCGAATTTTCAGAAAGAATTCTACGTGTTTCCTTTTTTCAAGCCATAATCGTACAACAATTTCAAACACAAAATAAGAAAATGTAAACATGTGATTTGATAAACAAAACTTAACATCTTCATAACTTATTACGTTCCATTTAGATTGTATAATACTACACCATTTTAACCTTCTTCCTTATATTTCGGCGATATATCGCGAAACCAAAGGAGGAAGAAGATTAAAATGGTGTAGTATTATAATATTTAACATTCTTAATATAAAATCAGACTGTGCTTTGCCTTCATTACATAATCAACAAGTTCGTCCTGTTAACGCCTAATAATACAATTAATGCCTCGAACATAACAATTATTAATACGCTAATTCTTCAAACTTCATAATGTTCTTGTATTTTTAAACTAATCAAATCAATGGCTAAATTTACGAATTTTTCACATACCTCAATGTCTTCATTCCTGTTTAGATTCTTACATTTCGTATTCCTAATTAAGATACTTTCCATTATCTTTGTAATAGATATTATTAAGGAATACGCTGGCAAGAAATTATTGTTAACCGTTAACACTATGTACTTGTTGATTATGTAATGAAGGTAAAGCTCGATTTGATTGTATATTTAGAATGTTAAATATTCTTAATCAAATCTGATGTTTACATTTTCCTATTTGGTTTAAGAAATTGTTGTACGATGATGGCTTGAAAAAGGAAGAACGTAGAATTTATGATTTCTGAAAAATTCACTAGATTAAATATTTTTTTGTATATGTAATTGGTGTGAGAATGTGATAATTTAATAATATGACTACTAATAGGAAAGAATTCAGAAGTACAGAAGTTGTTCATATTGTTTACGTATAACAGCAAAATTGAGGATTTCCACAATACTTCATGTACTGCAGGTTTTATCCGCTTAATTAAACCAAAAGATTCATTTGTTTCCAAACCCAGCAGTTTTGGTTGTTTTCTTTTATTAATTACTAAAAATTCTATAGGACAAATCACTTTATTAACTTTACGGACAACTTTTGTCTTACCCAAAGACTATATATTCTAATGATTATACATTCTTCATGACTATTTGGTTCTGACGGTTTTTTTTTCCTTGTAGTTAAAAGCCTTTTGTGCCTGACAGCTTGAAGGTAAGGTTCAAGGTTTTAGTTTCTTAAGTAACATACAGACCGTCTGAGTTTCGTGACGAACTATCTGCTGGCCCTTTCTTCCTCATTCAAGGACGAGCCTCATTCGTGTGACCGTTCATTGTTTCTTTAATTACTTTATAGCACTGCTGTTAGTCTCTGGTTCATTCTCCCAAACTTGTGGCCATCCGAACCTGACTGACCACCCCAACGACATAAACTAATTAAAAAAAACAATGCAGGGATACGAGTGTGAGGGTTTTGTTTAAAGAGGAAACAAGGTGTCAGGGGATAGTCTGCCATAAAACTCCAATGGTATGAATGTACCTTTACTAGTTATACTTATTTTTTATTGTCGTTTGTTTTTGTTAGGGAGCGGGAGAGATTGAGCGGGAGCGGGAGAACCCATAACCTTTCATGTCTTTCTGAGTTTATCATTGAGGGCAAATCTGGCTGATGAGTTCTAACAAGCTGTTCCATATTCCCATCGATGGCGTGAAAGTAAACCAATGTGGTTGCTTTTATTTCCTTTTTTTTTTTTAAATATAGTTTGTTTAAGTGTAAAACAAGGAACAAATTGTAGCATAAAACTGTTATTTTGTTTATTTATTTTGAATTATTATTACATAAATAATAACTCCAGTAAATAATCATAAAAAGACCAAATGTAATCGGAAATAAAATTCTACTGATTTTATCAGCAAATTCTACATTTCTTGTTGGTTTCTTCTTTTTCACATTTTCGGAATTATCTTCATAGGTTTTCGGTTTCTTCTCATTCGTACTCTGGAAAAATAAAATAAAAGAAAATGATTTCTTACAATTATTACATACTCATTTCATGTAAGATTTTATCCAGTGAAAGGAAGGACGGAAAACTGAATAAAATCATATAGATCAATCAATGTTTGACTGCATTGGTAATTTACAAATGATGAATGTTACAATAGGAGGCAACACGGAAATATCATCCGTGTTAGCTCAAAACATGTAATTATTGGATTAATAATGGGGAATTAAATAATAGGATAGCTGTAAATAGAAAATATTTAATTTGAAATCTCCTCCATTTAAGAAATTGTCTTTCAGAATTCTCCTTAAGAAAATATTAATAAAATAATTTTTGGTAATTTTAATAAATTGATTTATATTATAATATTTAATAAAGCTACAATGTAAAGCTACGGAAAGAAGTAGTTCGTCTTACCTTAAAGACATACACTTTCTCTGAAACACAAACAACCTCGGATTTTGGCGAAACTTTAGGAGTTTTGTTAACTTTCTTGAAGTAGTTTGCTAGGGCAAATTCTAGAAGTGACGCAAATACCCATGAAATACATGCAAACATCCAAATCTCAATAGCTTTAATGTAGGCTACAGGTGGTAAGTCTTTCTGAGTGCTAATGTATTGTGTAATCAGAGCCAAGAAAGTAGTGACACCTATTGCCACTCTTGGTGCAGCAGCTTCGATATCAAGCCAGAATGAAATCCAACTTAACATTACTAAGAATAGACTTGGTATGTAGGTGTTAACAATGTGATACGTCATTTGTCGCTGCATGTTAAAGATTAACGCTGCACAGGAATATTCTGTAACAAAATAAAAGTTGGATTAATTCCTTTATTATTGCAATAATATTTCAAAACTCATCTTACTAAGCACACAAAAAAATAAGAAGTAAAAGTAAATTTCAAACTTTTAGTTGCAAAGTTATAAAGTGTACAGTTATAGACAACAATGGTTGAGACCAACTGTTTACTAGATGACGTCTCAAAATGGCCGTTTCACGCTTTATTGGCGATCATCAGCTGAGAGGGGTCATCAGTAAACAGTGAGGTCTCAATATCGAAGTCATTGTAGGGCCTAATTAATCGTGAAAAGGACATATGGTACCTCCAACAATAAAAATAAAACAATAATTACATATTAAAAATAACATAGTCGTCTCAACCAATGTTATTTATACAATTTTAGTGTTTCTTTTTTAATTTTTGTGTTTCTTTTTAGTAATAAAGAAGGTTTAACGTGCATTGATGTAATAT
>JAFIDM010000005.1:6868497-6882012 GCA_023159025.1 Thereuonema tuberculata
ATGTTCAATGAATTAAATGTATACTTTTCATTAAATCTCTTTATATAATTAATATATTGAAATTTACAAATTAATGTAGTAATATATTGAAAAAATTTACAATCTGTTTCGTCCAGGCTAACTGGACATTTACAAGTCCAGTTAGCCTGGACGAAACATTATTTTTTTTTATCATTTTTGAGTTGCTTTTTATTCAAATCATAAAATTAAAATACACTTTAATTAAAGATACCTTAATAAATACTATAAAAACATATAGTATTTGTAGGTATTTTCACGAACAGATATGTAATAAAGAATAATATAAGAAATGTTTTAAGAATGAAGACAATGCCACTTCTCATGAAATTATAATTTGAAGTAAACATTAACCTTTTTCTTGAAAAGATCAACTGACAGATCATATGTTATTAATTACAAAATTATTAATGAAGTTAATGTATAATACCATTTTTCTTTAAAATCCTAACAGGTCTTAATTAAGAATGACTTCCAAACATTTGATGGAACAATGAGTATGAAATTGCCTATTGATAGGAAAAGAAACTACAGACTTACTTAAGCGGAACATTTCAGATTTTTTACATTCTTCAAAATCAATTTTTTTAATAATGAAATCTTGAGGACTAATATCAGTTGCTAACTGATGTACATATTCCATTTCATTTAATTGGAACTCAACACGATAAGATGGAGTTGCTGTTGAAAAAGGAATAGAAAAGGGTAATTCATTACTTAAATTAAAAAAAAAAAAAACTTTCTGCTAATATTTATATTGATTAACTCATCAATTTACAAAAACCTATCCTTTAGTAAACTGCTAGCTATTAAAAGTGCACCATTACGAAAGACAAAAAACTATCAAAGCCTTATTTATTTTAAAGATAATATATGATACAAAGGTGAAATGATTATAATTACACTCGGTGCGACTGCAGAGTGTAAAGAAATAAATATATCGGATAGAAGCAACAACTTCTGCTACACGGCCCAGCATAGCAAGAAAGAGACGTTGGATTTGGGTTTGGGATATTTCAGTCTTTGCGGTTTCGAAACAATGCCAAAGTTCATTTGTTGTATCCTGGGTTTCTGTGGAATGTCAGTCGTTGTGTGACCAGATATGTTTAGTAGGTGACAGACTCAGTGAACGTGTTTCTGTGCGGGCCACAGAAGAATTCAACCTGGTAGCCAACCAGGAATAATTGGACATTATGGTGCCACATGCGGTCATGTCCTGTTGGTAAGTGAGCCCTGACCGACCCTGAAGATAAATGACAACAACAGGCTTTCACTCCTATAAGGGTGGCTATTCAAAGTACTGGGGGATATGTAATAGGCGCGAGCGGGACTGGAATCCAATGCCAACCTATATCGCTATACCAATATCCAGGTGCTGGACGGGTATGACGATGCATAGTGCAGCCCTCACTCAGTCTTTCGCCGCGATGCCGCCAGACAAGACTGCGATCATCATTTTGCTGCAGACAGCAGCAGGATTGTCGGAAAAAAAGATTCACACCATTCATTCCTTCATGCACGACATTCTAGGCACCATTGCAACAGTAGTCGCCTATGGAGCATAGTCAATGGAGCTGAAGCAATGGACGCCTTGCAAAAACTCCTTGATGCAGACGACGTCGAACAATAGTGCGGAAACTGGTTGCTGGGCAACATATCTAGTCTAATTCTCAGACCAGGATTTATGATGTGGCTGCACGATCCGTAATAGTCATGCTTACAATATGTCTATCCTCTCGTTCGGTTGTGTGCGACAGACCTTTGTGATTCTACACGTCGCGTCGGTGAGTTCGTTCCTCCTCACCGACCGATTCCATTTTCGCATCACTGTGGCCTTGTTTCGTCAAACGCTAGAACCAATTTCTCGGATGGATAATCCGCAGTCTCTATCTACCACAATTCTCCCACGAATAAAGTCGGAAACCTGCTGGTATGGCTGCCTTACTCTTCGATTAGGCATACTGAAGCCATCTATGCACAAGAATGTAGAGCAAACACAATTCCATTACTGCACAGCGACTCTGTTCTCTTTTATACTGCTTCCAGGGTACATTACTGGCTCACATTATTTGCATAGCTGTTGCGCTGCAAATCATTTGCATGTGCTTCCGTGATCTCCGTATGCTGCAAATTTCGGGTCATTCGATTGAGTCCTTCCTGATGTTGCACTTTTAATGGCCAGCAGTGTAATATAATAAATAAATCTAAATCAATAATGTAAATTTAATATTTAGCATAAATCTACGCTAAATATTATGTCGTTGAAAAATTATTTATATTTAGTAAGTAATATTGAGAATAATACAAATCCTTTCAAATGTTATGATGATAATTATGTTTATCAGACCATACATTGGAAAATAAAACTGTAATAAAAAAAATACCGTAATAACAATAAAAAAGTTTTTCTTTTTTATTAGTTAACTGTATTGTCTCTAAAATTCAGCTATTGAAGCCATTACTTGTGTACAGGATGATTGGTGCTATTAGATTTGGTAATCTTGTGGTTTGAGAGGAATTTCATGTTATAAATACGATTATTATGACATTTGAATTTTGTCTAATTCACATTGAAGTATATTGTGTTGCTTGAGCAAGTGTAGAATATACAACATCGATTTTTTTTAAATTCAAAGAAAGGCGTCTGAAGGTTGTAAAATCTGATTTGTGTTTTACTATGATTAACAAATTAAACAGACATTTCGTGTGTTTCTTACCTACTGAAAAAAATTAGGATATTAAGTTCTTTCCGGAACTTGTAGGTAATTTTCAAACTTACATCTCTTTTGATAATTCAAATCTTATAAGCCTTTCATTATTTTTTTTTTAAAAAAAAACATTATTAGGTTGGCCAAAAAGTTCGTTCCGTTTCTAAGTAAAAACAACGGCTTTTTTTTTTATTTTCACCAATAATTTTATTGAACATTGTCTTCAATGGTTATTTTCTGTCATCTTTCAGGTAACTTTATACTCCATCTTCCCACAACTTTTTATCTTTTAAAGCAAAAAAAATTGCCAGGTGACTATGGAATCTTCCATGGAATTGAATTCTTTCCATTAAGAGAATTTTGGAAAGACTGAAATAATGGAAATCCGAAAGTGCAATGTCTGGTGAATACGGAGATGAATCAGAACTTCCCATCCAAGCTGTAACAGCTTTTGTCATCAAAGAAACATGCGGTATTGCGTGCTTAATTTCTTCCATCTTCAATATAAATTGGCGATACTAAATTCTCCAGTTTTTGTTTTACATGCACTCTGATATGACATCTGTCACAATATAATCTAAGAAAATGGTGTCGGATGACGTTAAAGACACCTGAGGGCTACTACAGCCAGCTTACCTAAAAAAAACCCGAACGAACTTTTTGGCCAACTCAACATCTTAAATAGTTTTCACTAAAAAATGATACTTTCCAGAATATGCCTTACTTAAAAAAATCTCGCGTTTTATTTATTTAGAAACCTCATGTAAATCAATTTCAATGTTAAAAGAATATCAAAATAGCATCAACTGCAATCGATTTCATATGACACTGATCTATTTTTGAACTGTTTTATTCCTTGAAGAAGAGTGACTAATTGCCAATAATTTAAGTTTTATCAAAACAAAACCATGATTTTTTTTCGTTAATTTTTTTTTTGTATTTTATTTACTTCTTTTCTTTACAATGGGCCTTACAGTTTAACAACACGTCAATGCAACTGAAGATTTTCTAAGCCCGAAAGTTCTTAATTATTTAGATTAAACTAATCTTAAGCTGTGCTTGAAACTTCACATTTTCATTACAGCACTTCCAGTAAATATTCCAAAAAAAGATGTGAAATAATAGAAGGTAAAATCTTACTTAATGCCACTTCGACAGCACAATACTGCATTTCCATTGGAAACGCTCGTAAATTATACATACAAAGAACGTTGGCTGTGCGTCTGTAAAGAAAGAAAATGTTATAGAGAATTTTCTTAATGCAAAAATCGAATAAAAAACGGTATTATACAGGATGATCAAAAGTACCTTATCTCTGTTTTTCTCGAAAACAAGAGGGTAGACTATATATATATCGCGGGAAAATTTTCATTATCAAATATCATCCAAAAAATGGAATGGTTGCATTGTTACTGTAAAAGTAGAAACCAAAAGGAGGTAATTGGGTTCAGCTTTGAAATTTCAAATTAGTACATAGGTCATGTGGAGTATCATTGCATAGGTCTTTTGAAAAGAAATAACTTTTACAAAAACTTTTTTTCTGTAACGTTTCTTGTTTATTCATAATGTAGACAGAAGTAAAATGATGAGCTTGTCATGATGGTACTGATCGGAACAATTGCAACAAAGACGTTGATAATGGTCAAATCAGTGTTCAAAACGTGCAACACTGTAAATGTGGAAAGAACATACAACGTGTTTTGAACTAGAACATGACGACCGTAGTCTTAATTGTAATTGTTGACTGCCAGTTTGACATTCTTCAATTTATTTGATTTGTTTTGCTGTTCTGTAGCCAAGTGACCATGCTTTTTACAAACGTAGAAGCATTTGAAACGAAGATGATACTTGGAAATTGCCGCCGGAACTGAAAAGCGATCGTGAGTACCTATGCTGCAGGATATCCACATCACTCGACAATGTTTCCCGACGTCTGGGGAACCGAGTACCTTAAAAAGTTTGGTGCAGTCGACACACAACAAGGGTTATCGCTGTTTGGGACCTTGACGGAAGGTCTTCTGACATCATGGCTGCAGTGTTTATAAATCCTCACAACTGTATTACAGATTGCCCCATAATATGCTGTCTGGAATCCTTCCTAAGAATGGCTTCCATCAGTATATTTCCTTTGGCATCGGGGAAATTTCAAACTTCACCCCGATTTCCTCCACATCCATTTTCTAGTTTACAGTAATAATGCAACCATTCCATTCTTTGGTTATTATTTGGTAACCAAAATTTTCCCGAATAAACCTGTACCCAGTGGTTTGAAGAAAAACAGATGACACGGCTGCTTATGAGCACCCTGTATGTAAGATGAAGAAAATTACTTCAAATTATATCATGTAATAAAACGACAACTAATTTCTGCTCTAGTATGTATCCAATCCAAAGACCATATTTCTATTTCTTGCATCATCAGCAATACCAAACATTAATTTGAAATTATTTTAATATTCTTAATAAAATGCAACAGTGATGGATTGCTCCGTTTAATTTTAAGGATATATACAAAAAACATTCACTCAAAATATATTCAAAATGACAATCATCCCCATAAATTAAAATATTTATTTTTTTAATTTTATTTTTAATTTTACAAATTTTAATTATTTTATGTTTTTTTAAATGTTCTTGTATAAATTTTATATTTTTATAATTTTTAATTTTCATGAAAGTAAGACTTTTATATTTTTTATATGAAGAGCGGTGGAAGGCTCAAACCAGTTTAATGTTTTAATTTTTAAATACGTATTGTTATTTCATAGTGTATTGTCATTTATATTTTATGTTCAAAATTTCACACACATTAATACACAGCATTTTGTTTAAAAAATTTGGTATTAATATCTACATATCTTTTTCATCTTGAATGTAATGTTTTAAAATAAATTTAACATAAATTACTAGATAATGCATGAAATCTATTTACATGAAAATTAATTAGAAATATCCTTATAAATAATTTGATGTATGTAACTTGATAACTCTATCTACATCCTTATTTAAAAAAAAATTTCATATTTATGATTATTGTCCTTAGATGAATTACAGTCTTATAAATTTGTTCTCAAACCTTCAATATTCCAATTTCTATTACAATTAATTACATCATTACGTTTATATCTAAAATTTTTAAAGTGACAACATATATTAATATAGAATTGACATTCAAATATCAGAAAAAATACGTATATTAGGATTTTGTAAACATAAATAAAAGCAAAAATAAATAAAAAAATGTAAAATTTAAAAAACTAAAAAAGAAAATATAAAATTTACGAAATTAAAAAAAAAATGGGAAGAAAAATTGAGTAATGTTTATTGTATACTATATGGCCAAAAATATCCGGACACCCAGTGGTCGGGATGCGGAGGCTCCTGAGGCACATGTTAATAAGATGTTGGTCCCCCTGTACACGTTTGGAAGACTTTCCATCAGGTTTTGATCGGAGGAACTGATTTGCTGGAGTCCATGACAGCTGGAGGCAGCTGAGTCCGGAAGATGGGCGATGTGGGTGGGCAAGTAATCTCCGTTTTATTTCTTGCCACAGATCTTGAATGGGGTTGAGATCGGGGCTCTGAGTTGGCCAGTCAAGTTGTGGAACACCCATGTCGTCAAACCTCGACGGAACAAGCTTCCATGTGTGTACGGAACAGTTATCCTGCTGGAAGAGAAACGGGAAACGGCAGCGAGATTCATCACTCCACAGAACGTTTTTTCCTCCTCCACAGTCCAATGACATTGAGCTCTGCACCCTTGCAATCGACGCTTCGAATTGACGGCGGAGATGATCGGCTTGTGATGAGCCATACGGCCATGAAACCGAAGAAGTTTAGCTCTCGGTGACCAGTCCTGCTGTTAGCGACAACACTCGACGCATGTTGGAACTCCGTCGTCATCACTACCAACGGAGACTTTGCTTACCTTCTCTCTTCAGAGTTCGATGGCTATGGTTAATCAGTTTTCTCGTCTAACACTTTGTGTAGCTGTCGTTTCACTGCCTCGACGTCTCCATTGTAAAATTACATCACTCACAGTTGATTTCAGCACGTGCAGCATTTCACAATTTTAGGAACCAATTTCCTACTACAGTGGCATCCGATTTTCATGTCACTGAGATCACCTGAGTTACTCATTTTATCGGGAACGCAGAATTAACCAATGCTTTTATAGTGTCCGATGACGCCTGCCAGATCCACTTCTCCAAAACTCCTGCCCTGTCCAATCCATTTTGTCGGAAGGGTGTCCGGATACTTTTGGCCGTATAATGTATATATCAGGGGTGGCCAAACTTGCTTAATGTGAGAGCCACATACGATAAACTTCAAATGTGGGAGAGCATAGCACATTAGCAATTTTTTATTGTTACATACACATTTTGTTACAAAAATTTACAAAATTCTTAAGAAATATATTTACATAATAATATTTATTCATGTAGAGTATAGGAGGTGGTGCAAACGTGGAAACCCACTTTGTTTTTTTAATATATATTTTTTAGTTTATGTCTTATTTTACTGAAAATTTACCTAAACTTACCTTATAATCACTTTTATATAAAAATAATACTAATAAATATAAAAAATTAATTTTAAAAGAGTAAAAATTAATGTTTTGATTGTATAAAATTTTTAGGAACCTACAAAAAGGTGGGTAATGTGGAAACACTCTAAAATTAGTATAGATTAAGGATTTTGAATAAAGTAACACTATTTTAGCAACTATTTTATACACGTTTCTATTACAAAAGAAACACAATCTTCAGGTGACATATCGGAACGTGCAAATCTCCGAAGTGTCATCTGAGGCACTTTGAATTCTTTAACTGCTCTTCTTAATCCCATCTTCTTTTTCCTAACGGCTATTACAGCCTTAATCATGTTTTCTGCATCCCACTTATTCAAAATGGCTTTTGATTTCCCACCAATGTACTTCCGTGGCATCTGAAATAAAAGTGCATAGCACATTAGAAACATTACATCCGATGTGGGTATTGTGGAAGCGTTTCTACAAAACCCACAAGTGCATGTTTCCACATTACCCGCACATTAGCCATTTTGAATTTGAGAAATTTATTTTAATAAACTATTGGTTTAGGTTTGGTTTAAAACCGTCAGTACCTTCTATGCACGTCCCTTTATTAATTGTATGATATTAATTATGTTATCTAGGAGGCAGATAGACTGCATAATAAACTGAAACTCGCCTCTTAAAAATTTTGAAAAACTCGACAACGTAACTGGACGCACTACACCACATCCACTGATCCTCTGACTGCCAGTGCTTCTACTGGGATAAAAATAAACAACTAAAACTATTTGCCGCTCATTCCACTACAGCACAACAATCTACAAGCCAGATACATTTGCACCACCTCCTCTACTTCAAAAAAATTATTAAGAGAAACTGATTAAAACTTCAGACAAGTGTTTAGGAGTGACATTTCAAAATAATAAATTGCCTATCATCAGTTGGCATTAGTCATAAGCAAACGACCATGTTTCAATACGGAGATTAATAGCGTAGAATAGTGATTACAGCTTTTATTTTAATTGAAGGTGAAAATTAAAACTTGTATTGTGAATTCAGTTTAAAGTTTTGGTGAATAATTTAAAAAGTAAAAGAAAATTACCTTATATATTCAAAAAGTAATTTTTTTGTTTATTTTGAATGGAAACTTCAGAAAATTACATGTGAAATATTTAATCATTCTTTGAGTTAAATGATGTATAAACTCAAAGAAAGTTCTTTTCTTGCGTTGAAAATCTCATACAGCCTATACAATTCCATTAAGAATTTCCTTTCAATATTATAATTCACATTAATTTAATTCTATATTTATAATTTATTATTAAATTATTTAAATTATCTTTTAAAAAAAAATTCTATTTATTACAAAACAAAATCTTACTTTGCCACGAAATAGAAATGTAGATGATAAATTCCAATCTTATCTGATTTCGAATTAAAATTAATGGCGTCGCATTTCATGCAGTTGTGAAATTCCATTTCTGGTATCCATAAATCCGCAATAACACGCTTAGAGTATATTTGGGAACTTATATTTGGCAACGATATTCTGCAATCCTCCCATGTCAGAACAATCAAAAGTTGAAGTTCAAATGTCTGAAAAAAATTGCAAAATGTTCAGAAAATCAAAATGACGACAATAGAAAATTCACTTTAATTAACTTCTTAATCGTTCTAATTACAATTAAGAATGTTTACGAAGGCAATCACTTTTTTTCTTCAAAATTTCAAATTATTAATTATTAAATAAATTTTTCAAAACATAAATTCACACTCAACCTGAAATAAAAAATTATCCTATTTAAAAATCAATAATTCTTGATAATTTTTTTTTGATGAAATTAGGAAACGACATAAATACAAGGTGGTTGTAATTAATGTTGGCTATTCAGAACATCCTGCAGCTGCAACCAACAGTCAGAGAGACACCAAAAGTTGTACACATAGTATTCAAAGAATGCGCTCAACGATTCTGCAAAGAAGAAATATTTACAAAATCGTTCGCTACAGGGCGCTTTTACAGCTACATGAACGGAAAACGAAAATAGAATGTTCAAAAACACATTGATTTCACACAAACAGTATCAGACGTTTGAACGATTCATGTGATATTGCTCATTATGTTTCCCCTGACAAATATATGTCATTTGCTGATGATGAACTGTATGCTCAACCGCTGACCGCAGGTGATCACCCGTGATAGTAGGCACATATAGCATCATGCTGTCTTTCAGTTCTTTTAAGTGTTCAGTTGCAATTCCTGCAGGATACACCACATCCTTTAGGTATCCCACAACCAAAAATCGCATGGAGTTAGGTCACGAGAGCATGGCAGTAGGGAACATGGGACTAATTACTCGATCATTGGTAAGATGTTGACGCAACAAAGTTTGCAAGAACCTTCCAATATGAGGAGATGCCCCATCTCGCATAAAAGAGGTTGTATCAAGACACAAGCTGCAGCTGGGATATCACAAAGTTCTGGAGTATGTTACGATATCTAGCCCCAGTCATGGAACATGTCTGAGGATCATCACCTTCAATTTCTTCAAAAAATAAGAACCCAGGAGAAAGTTCGATGTGAACCCACACCAGACTGTAAGCTTGGGCGGATGCAGAGACATTTCCTGCGAAATGTCTGGATTTTCCTTGGCCCATACACGGCAATTTTGGGTGTTCACGGTGCCATTCAAATAAAAGTGTGCTTTGTTGCACCATAGGATGTCCCATGGCCATGACGCGACGCATCAACTTCCATCCTCGCCAGAAAGGTCAATGTAAAAGTGAGTTGTTCTCCTTGTCGCCTGGAAGCAGTTCTCATCTGTAACTGATCTTGTATAGAAAAATATCATTAAGTTTCTCAAGATCTTCCTAAATGTGCTCCAGGGTAGATCTAACCCTTGGACTCCAGGGTAACTCCAGAGTAGATTGTCGTGATGCGAATCGGGCACACCTGAACCTACAGAATTCTCCAACGACTGCTGAACGATTGATGTGTCAACGTCTTCAATCACGTGATCACCGACGCAGGTTCGTCCTCTGCCACATTGCACACTTAAAGATCTGGTTTCTTCAAAGTTTTTCATCATTTTTCTCACACCTTCTGGTGACATCGGTCCACAGCGTATATTTTTAGCCCGACAAAATTCACGAAACGCAGCTACAGCATTACCATGACTTTCATAAAAAACTTGACCATCAACGTACGTTCTTGTAAAGTCATCGGCATCGCGGCAGTTGCTAATAACACGTTCTCAATGGACCACTTGAGGATAGGCGGGGCTTCGTGGTTCCAAAATATCCCACCAGTCTGCTTTTTGGTTTGTGGGATAAACAAAGCCATGTGCTTCGTTTTAACCCTATAGATATAGAGGCTGAACTAAAAGATTTGATTTGGATGCAATGATTGTAAGCCTTCCAAAATTTTCAGATTGGATGTAGAGTTAATTATCGCCTATTGAAGAAGACGACAGCAGTATATTTTCAAAGAAGGATATAATTTAATGGAGCACTTGAGGATAGGCGCGGCTTCGTAGTTACAACATATCCCACCAGGCTACTGCTTCGCATCTGGGATAAACAAAGCCATGTGCTTTGTTTTAACCGGTGTAGATATAGAAGAAATATTATATTAAAGAAGGATATTCCAAGCGTCTTTACAGAATTATTACAATAAGGATTTGCACAGTACTGAGCCATCCGTCTTGAAATATCAAAAATCGATGATTCTTTAAGTAATTCTTCTTCTTCTTCTTCTTCTTCTTCAGCCGTTGTTAGTCCACTGCTGGACAAAGGCCTTCCCCATAACTTTCCATTTCCGCCGGTTCATTGCCCTCTCCATCCAGTCTGCGCCCGCAAAGCTCGCCAACTCGTCTTTCCATCTGGTTTTTGGACGGCCTCTTTTCCTTTTTCCCTTTGGGGACCATGTTGTCAACCTCTGTGCCCATCTGTCATCGGAAGTCCTGGACAAATGTCCAGCCCATCGCCATTTGGAGGATTTGATAAACTGCAATGGGTCTTTAATCTTCGTCTGTGATCTTATCCATGTATTTAAGTAATTCACACGAAGTTATATGTTTGTTTATCCCACAAGCTCTCGCCGCATGTGGGATACACGTTATTCGTGACGTCGATAGTGGCGTAAACTTCAAGTGGTCCATTTATACCGATTATTTATAGTCCGATGTCGGTTGCTTTCCAGGTGTCTATGGAAATCAGATTATTTTCTCGTTTTATAAAGATTAATCCTATGCAATTGTGATGACATTTGGACCCCTTTTACAATAAAAAAAAAGAAACGTTACAATTAAACCGTACTCTGTTGTAATAGCATTGCATGTTTAATGTTTTTCTACAATTATTTATATTGTTGTAAAGTCACTGTATGGTCTTTGCGTCCAAAGACAAGTATGGAAAGCATTTGATCTTGGCATTTGCTGACAATGCGACTACATGATTGGCTCAAAGACCGCCACGTGACCCCATGCCGCCATTTTCGATCCATCGCTTAACTCGGATTCGGCTGCGACGCCGATTTTATGAAGCAACTACATCATTTTGCTTGTACTTTTTATCTTTTTTTTGTTAAAGTAGAATGCCTGATTGTTCTTATTCGGCTGTAGCAAGAGAGCAGAGCTTTTTTGTCGCTTTCCGGCGGGTGAACGAAATAAAATTCGTTTTAAATGCTGGCTCCACAATGTTGGCAGGAAAGATTTTAAGTATTTATTTTCTACTGCAATAAATTTATTTACTTATAAAAATTACTAGTTTTAATAAGAAAATAATTGTGTTTTTCGTTAATTTCACAGAGGAAACATTTCACAGAGGATCTATCCAAAAACATCGTGCTGACTGTAAACGAAAATTAAAACGAAATACTGTTTGTTCGTAAACTAATGACGAAATACTGGTCAATAGATCCTGCAAAGACTGTAAAACTAGTCACATTGTTATTATTTTGTATTAAAAACGATAGACATATTTGAAAAGCAATACAAAAGTTTACTTTGAATAAAAGGCTGAAATCATCTTCTGAAAATGAATTCTTAATTTTCCTTCATTTAATATTTTTACAATTTGTCGAGCAATAGAAACTGAATTTAGAGAAAGTGAAAAACTGAAAATGCTTGGCAAATTCAGAAGTGAAAATTTGGAAAATGTATACGAGAATACTTTTCCATCATTCTCAAAAAATTAACAGATCAGTATTTTAAAGCTAGACTTTTTTTCTGATCAGGAATATTAATGTTCTACAAAAATTGAAAAACAACTGTTACGGGAGCAGAAATATGGGCATGAAAAATAGAAATAAAATGGTCATTTAAGTAAGATTTAGTATTGTATATGCTTCTTTTTATAAATATATTTACTCTTAACATAAATTTCTTATTGTCTTGTTCAATAAAGAATTATTTCTTTCATTGGCTTGTTTGTTGTTTTATATATTCTTCAATAAAAAATTTCATTAAAAGAATACTAAAAATACAAACATATGTAAATTAGAAATTATTAAACTGTATTTTATTCATTGATTCATTTAAGTTAAAATTAAATAAAGTCAGTTAGTTAATTAAAAAAGAATCCAATTTTTTTTATTAATGTTTATGAGCGATAATAATCAACTAACATTAAAAACTAATAAACAATAGTAGGTCATTTAATAAGTAAACTTAAATAATTTTATAAATACATGTATGTATAATCAATTGAACTAATGGTAAAAATCCCCTAAACAAAAGAATTAATTCAAAAATGACAATTTTATTTTTTACAAACTAATAAAATGAATACAACAATATATATTAAAACGCATATATAAGTATTTCTTGCTTGAAAATTTTAATCATGTTTCATTCTTATATTTATGATAGAATCCACATTTGTTGAAAATTTCTACGAAGGATTTCTATTAACATTATCAAAGAAAGGAAGGGAAAAAAAATATTAGTGTAATAGGAAAAAAATGTAATGTATTATATATTTTATATACATATATACATTTAATGATTTTTTTTTTACAATCTTTTTTTTTTCTTTTTTTTTACTTATTTTAATTCCTAAAGAAGGTTATCATATAAAAGTAAGAGAATTCGTTTGTAATGAGTTAACTGCAGTAAATCAACGATTTTAAAAATATAAAAATCGTTGATTTTTATATTTTTAAATTTTTTATATTTTTATATTTTTATTTGAATTGGCTGAACACTGAATGAATAAAAATCATTGTGTAAAAAATGAAATCAAAATTGTATGTAT
>JAFIDM010000005.1:6882022-6952164 GCA_023159025.1 Thereuonema tuberculata
GATAGAATGTCTAGAAGAGGGAGAATTAAGAAGACTTATGGTAAATAATCGTTGTTGATAAAGTTTCAATGATATTACCATAAAGTTCCTTCAAAAAAAAATGAAAAAATAAATAAACTGAAAATGTCGCTAGTGCTTTGCGGGACTCACGTCAGTGCTGTGGCTCGAAAATGGCGCCATACGGAGAGATGTCCATACTTGTCTTTGGACGCAAAGACCATATAGTGACTTTATACTTAAAACTTTTGCTATAGTGAATGAAACCTTGGTCGTTGTATTTTTTGATTATGTTTTAAATATACTATTTAAAATAAGCAGGTGTGTCGGCTTGGTGTTTGATTCCTAATGACTTTATATTGTTGCAGTTAAACGCGCCCTCTAGCGGACGATTTTGTAACTTTTTTTAAATTTTTGCTTCATGTTGGTCGTTGAGCTTGTCCTTTGAATAGTATGTGCACAACTTTTGGTGTCTCTCCGACTGTTGGTTGCAGTTGCAGGATGCTCTAAATAGGCCAACATTAATTATAACCATCTTGTATAATATTGTGCAGCAAAATATTAACTTTGTAGCTAGGAACTGAATATTAATCGTATTGAAATTTTAAAAGTTGTTCTAAAGCGTAGTATCTATAACAAGAATAGTATTTATACTCATGTTTTAATGATATTATTTATTTGATGAAGTAAAAGAAACTAGATATTTTTTATTGTGAATTTCATTTGGTATTTGTAAGTCAAGGATGCTGGTTTGTTTACGCCAACATTTTGTCCTTATTAATCTAGAAAAACAGTGATGTTAATTTATAACTTTTCCTAGAAGATGACAGGAGTGACGGCCGCTCCATAGGTGCTAAAGAGCTCTGGACTACACTACACTACACAAAATAATTTTTTTAACAAAATAAGACTTTTATATAATTTTCTATTATTATTTTTATCTAACTTCTATTTAATTGCGAAACGGAGGAAAATCTTGAAATCGCTCTCTTCTCTTTAACTATAAACAAGGAAAGCTAACATAAAATCTGTTTAGGTACATCTAAACCTAGCCAAAAAGCTGTAGGTGGAAATAAAGTTAGACGTGTAAGAAAATTTCATAGGAAAGTTTATGAAAACAGTTGGGTGTGTAGATATGAGGTTAGGAACGCTTTCTTTTTTCTTGTCTAGTTTTTGAGAACATTGATACGTGGGCTGCAGAAGGAGTAAAAGATCTAATTATAAAGTGTTAATTGAAAAACAAGCTAGAAGTGATAAATATATGAGTAAAGTTTTCGTTCTCAGTGTTTTTAGGGAATATCAACATTCAGACAATACTAGGTCATGCCTATCATGCTAAGAAGGTGAATTACAACCAGCAGATAGGGAAAAATAGTTATATAATGTCTAGAATAATTGACTGCATAAAATATTGTGGTGCTTCTGAATTAGCTTTGAGTTAGATATTAGGTCTACTAAACCCTAGAAAATACCTGAATTTTTAGAAGTTTCACTTTCATCATGTCCCCTCATGACAATGCAGTGAAATAATACATCGGTTTTTAACGGGATCTCAAAATCTATTCAAAACAATCTGTTGCATTGTTTGCTAGAAATTTGTCGAGAGATGATAACAGAAGAAATAAAGCAGACCGATTTTGTAGCTGCATTGGCAGATGAAACGACAGATATTTCCTGAAAAACACAATTAGTGTTAGTATTTCGCCACGAGAAGAAAGGTGTTCTGTATGAAAGATTTTGGGTTTTTATTTAATCCAGAAGGTCAAAGTGGAGATATAGTTTCGACATGCATTTTAAATGGAATAGATAAAATGTTCATATGTACACCGTACAAAATTCTTGCAAAGACTTATGGTGGTGCATCTGGAAGGAGTGGTGGTACAGGCGGAGTACAGTAAAAATTAAAGCTCAGTATCCTAATGCTATTACTCTCAGCAATTAAATTTAATAGTGAAACGGGCCGCTTCATAGAATCAGTCGGTAAGGGTATTCTTTCTAAATTTTTCTGGGTTTACTGCTTTCTTTTCTAGATCGCCGGAACGACTGTCTCCGTGACATGCAGTGGCCGCACGAAGGATCCCTAGCGGATCAAGAACTTCTTGGAATTTCAAATGGCGAACCGTAAATGTGGTCAATGAATAAAAGACCTGCTTACTTGAATGTTTCTCAATTTTGGAAAAAAGCACCATGAAACACGAGTTGTCTTTAAGCTGTTGGACTCCGCTGCAATCTCGAAGATGAAGAATTCCTCTTTTGACTGGTCTTTTTTAGCAAATCAGTGCCGCACATAGACAGTGTATAATCATTTACAAACAAGATCGGCTGATGTTGTAAATGTAAAAAGCGCTGTCTCACATTTCATACAAGTAAATAACAATATAAGAAGTTCAGAAGACAACAATGATGCTGAAGTTACATTAACGCATCCCACAGCAGAGAGAAAGCGGCGAAAACTTATGTGCCGAAGAGCTGATGCAAAGAAAGTGTGTGATCGTTTCCAAGCAGTGATCATCTAGAAGCAAGAAAATTCTTGCAAATTTTAGGAATATTTAAGACATTTTCCTGAAAAGGCTAAAGACCAAATTCTCGATTGTCTATCAAAGACCAGACTTTAGAAATATTGAAGAAGCTTAGTCACAACACCAATGACAACTGCAGAGCTCGAAAGATGTTTTTAATCATTTAAACTGATAAAGACATTTCGTACAATTTCTTATATATTATCTAGACCCGTACATCAAATCATTGCTGGAAACAGTTGCAGAGAATGGTTCCGTAGTCAGGACCAATTTAACATTAAAAAAACATTGCGATATTCCAAAAAAAGGTTTATGTGTATTGACGATAAAAATCAATCAAAGATTAAACATGAAAAACCCATTAAATGTACAAGAGAAATAAAAAAGCCACATAACCAGTTTCGAGGGACTGAATTCTTCCGAGGGACTGCTTCCGACTCAATGGAAACAAAGCAAGAGAGCCTTCTTATAAGGGAAATTGTCAAGTGTAATAACCAATGGTAAAGTCCATTTGACAAGGATGGAAACCGGAGTCGACCATTAAGATTGCGGTTAGTAGGGCTATTGTCATGTGCAATTCGAGAAAATCAACATCGACGGCATTCATAAAAATTAGATTGTTGTATGGATTTTTCAACGAAAATCATTTTATATTCCTTTTTATTTATAATATTGTAATAATACGACTTTTTATAATAAATATCGAAATTTGGCAAAATTTAAATAACCATATTTAAATAATATTGGCAATTCTAACTAAACATGAAAACACATTTCGTGACACGATTTATTATTGTTATTATTTATGTTGTTTATTTTTTTTCCATTGAATTTCAGGCAATTAATTATCTTTATTATTAGAAACTCAAAATAAAAAATAGTAATTACATTTAGTAATTCCACATCTAAACACAAGTAAAATTTATTAAGACTGAGATCAAAAATTCATTAAATAAATAGAAATAGGATTTTATCATAATATTCAAAAGTAACAGTAAAAATAGACCATATATACAAAAGGAATCCAACAAAAAAAGCTTTTATATATATATGTATACATTTAAGCTTTTTTTGTTGGATTCCTTTTGTGTATATGGTCTATTTTTACTATTATACGGAAATACACATGATGTATAATTCAAAAGTAACATTTATTCATAATTTCGTGTCTAAACTGCAAATGTTATAACTATCAAACACAAAATAAAATAATGATAGTCTTACCATTTCTTTTAATGATATTTTCCCAACAGCTAATGGAATCAAAGAAATATTTACTTTTGGTATTTTTCCATCTATTAAGGAAACCAACTTAAAAAATTAAATATGGTTAATGTAACAGAATTCATCAAAAATGTATAATTTAGAAATAAATATAAATTTTAAGTAATAAATTCATGCAAAATATTCATGCTTTTTTAATCTATTATTAATGCCAATAAATGTAGTAACCAACATAGAGATCGTTATGAAATGTAAATCTAAAAATATAATTTTTTTTATTTCAGAATTTATAGGTAAGATATTTTTCTTTTGCTTCTAGACAGTTAGAAATATATCTAGACGAAGCCTACTACTGCTTCACGAAATTTATTCCAATTTCGAAAATGTATTCTAAAGGGTTTCTAAAAAAAAAAGACAGTTAATGTTTTAAAAATAATATGTATGTTATATATAAAATGAATATATGTTAAAAAATGTAATTCATGAACGTAACACGTTTTGATATTTATAGATGTATACAACCGTTTCCAGTTGTTTCTAGAAATTGTATTTTAAAAATATTGTATTGTTTGATATAAAAGTTAATGAAAATGGTAAGAGCAATCGAAGTTTAATGTGAACCAATAGTGGAGGAATTAAAGTGTAATTTAAAAAACACAGAAAAACTTGGATATGTAATTATCTGCAGTAGCAGTAGTAATGTAAATATATTCATTTCTATTTATTATATTATTTATTCCATTTATTAATTCTTGGACTGTAGAAAAACACATTCTTTGAATTTATCCTTACTAGACACTATATTTTTTAATAAAGTATTCTACTTGGAATTGATATTTTGATGTATATATATATATATATATATATATATACATATAATGTCCAAACTGGAAGCTCATCCTTCGAGTTTAGAAAAGCAAAGGTATCAATCAATCATTTGCAATTTAAATTTAGAACATGATATATATATCATGAATTTATCCGAAACAAGATTATTACAATAGCAATTAGAATATTATAATTAATAAATTAGAATTATTATTGACGACTCCGTTAAGGACGAAAATCATAAGCTCCGGATACTTTTTAATTTGCGGAAGGAGTCTGATTTAATAGTTGAGCCTCGAAAATAGTTGAGTGAAGTTTGTAAGTCTTTTAATCTTATAGCATTAATGGTTGTTTATTACTATTAGACTTATTAAATCGCAATTAGAATGTATGCAAACAAATTGTATTTAAGCACCCTTTCAATATAAAAGAGAATTAGGTAATATATGAGAAACAACGTAAAATATTAGACCATTATAGATCTATGAAATCAAGTTTATAATAAAACTTTGATGTTCTAAATGGTACTTATATTCCATTAGAAGCTAGAATTTTGATATATTTTAAATTTTTACATTTTGAGAAAGTGCAAAGGTCATTCATTGAGTTGGAATGGTTCAAAATAAAAAAATCTTATATTCAAACATCTGTTTCAATTGAAAATTATTCTAGTATTTTGCTTCTATGTAAATGAATTAGAAATAGATACAAACCATGACATTGTGGAGGAACATGTCCATTATAAGTTTCAGGAAGGAGATGATCATCCCAGTGAGGATCAATTTCAGAAGAAGCTTTAGCTGTCTGATTTCTGTAAAATGTGAAGAATTTTAAAATAGATTTAAAGATGCAGTAGAACAGTCGAAGGTTAACTCATATAATGTTTATTTAATGGGACATTTATTATTACAAGTTTTCAGGATTTTTGTTTTAAACTTTTTATTGCTTCCAAGAAAATTAACATCGTGTTTGCTTGATAACGCATGCTTCTGTCTTTCAAGTTTTATTTTGTTCCTGTCCTAAGTTAGTTCTATGCTACTTGAAAGATTAAAATAATTTCATTTTCGTTATGAATTAACAAACCATTTATATCTTTGTTTTTAAAACAAATTGATTAACTATTAACAACACTTTTCTCTATTATATTTATTTACCATGATCGTTGTACTAGTATACTACTAATAACTAATAGGTATGCCCTTTTAGGCTTAGCCGAAGAACAGCCTATTAATTTGGCTAAGTCTCCTATTGGGTTCAAATTCAGGTGCCAGCATGGCTTTTTTCTTAAAATGTTTGTCTTAATGTCTTTTTTTCCTTCCGGCTGTCTAAGGTAATTATTACTTAACACAGTTTCTATAATCGACACGGTTTCATTAAAATTAGGTTATATTTACTTCAAAAATATATCTAAAGAAAGATAAACAAAACTTATACTTCGCTGTTCTAAGTGACCCAGGCTACAGCATCGTCAACTTTAACTTCCAAATACAGAATTTCTTATTTATCTGATTTAACAAATCTTATTATTAAGAATAAGTTATCATTAAGCTATCATTTAAGTCAAATCATTGATTCCTAAGAGCAACAAAAATATGAAGGCTTTTAAATAGAAAAGAAGCAATAAAGAAAGAGGGTAAGATGATTCAAACGAATTTTTGAAATTTAAAGAAATAGAATTACCTTAAATTATATTATTAAAGTTTTGGGTTATAAAATAGTAAATACGGAAACTTTATCAAGAATTGAAACTTTTCAAAATGAAGCTTTTCTATAAGGGTCACAAAAGATTGAGAAAGATAAAGTAATTAGTTAAGTAATTAGTAATTAATGCAAATTTTCACCAAAATACTAAGAAGTTAATGGAATCCAAGAAATAATTTATTAGATAAACTACAGATAGACAAATGAGTTATTCTGTTCTTAAGAGATGTTTTATCAGTAACACATTAACAAATATATACATTGTTCAGCCAACTATTGAGTTACTCGATGGCCATTGTATATCACAGAATAAAAATTGATTCCGAGTGTAGAGAGTTTATCTATGATACGACATTTTTACTTTAGCCCAAGAGTTTTAATAAACGTAAAAAAATAATTAAAGTTTTTAAATTCATTATAATAATTATTTTGAAATTGAAACATTTAGGATTTTAGCGGCTTTTTGAAATCCTTGAATAGTATAGTTATTTTCAATTGAAGAGTCCAATGCAATCTCGGAAAAAGTCCTACAAACGAACTTTTCAGAAAAACAGACAACAATTTTGGTTTTATACTAGAATTTACGTTTATAAGACGTATGGATAAATCAAACCTTTCATAAATTTCAGGAAATTAAATATATAAGGCATATGGCCCAAATATCGCCCAGGTTCCTAATACCGCCCAGTGCGATGTAGGACGGGATAGTGATGCTATCACGCGGGAACCGATGGAAACAATTTGCCATTCCTTCCATTAGCACGCTGTGATCGTTTGGTGGTGTTAGTTCAACCCGTTATTTTTTGTGAATTCTTGAAGTTTTTTCGTTCTGGTAAGTTATGAAAGTACTGTTTCTTTAAGTACTGCAGCTTATGAATTATTTATGCCATCATACCCATTTAATATCGTGAAATAGTGAAAGAAATAACCTATCTGTTGATAATTTCTGTAACTTGTTAGAGGTAACCGGTTTGTCTGTAGTGTCCGCCATATTGACAAGCTAGAGAGTGCCCAATATCGCCCTCCTCGTTGTTCCATATATCTCCCACTGTGCGATATTTGGAACTTATATTTATACATTTTATTTTTGTTTACTAAAGATGTCTCAACGTAAGACATGGGACAGAGTCAAGATGAAGGAAGCTGTCACAGCTGTAAAAAATAAAGAAATGGGCCTTTTGAAAGCTTCCAAAACATTTAATGTCCACTCTTGTGAGTGGGTCACCATTCAAAACGAAATTAAGTCCTAAGGGGGTGAACTTAGAAAATCCAAAGAAAAAGAAGCTCGCAACGCCTAAAAAGAATTGCGAAAAGATTAAGAAAAAAACCAAAAAAATGTAAAGAAGTGCAAAAAAACAAAGTATTTAATGGTGTGGGCGATATTTGGAATACTTTCAAAAAATTCAAAATATGTCTCTTGACAGAACAAAAATTGAGGAAAATAAAAAATAATAATTATATCTATAATTGGTTCAGGAACAAGTAAGTGAAGATTAATATGATATATTATAATTGTTTGAAGCCACTGAGAAGATAAATGACAAGAATATGTGCAGGTTTTCTTAGATGGGCGATATTTGGGCCATATACCTTATGACTTTTTGTTGAATGATACAATCTAGACTTTGAAGCTTAAAACAGAGTCTAGTTCAATATAGCAATTCAAAAAAATTTAAAGCATTTAATTCATTTAATTAGCTCCTATTAAACACTTTATATTCATTCTTTCTTCTAATATAATTTTTTGTATTTATTTTCTTTTTATTATATTTATCGTTGATTTCATTATCATTACAATAAAGATATGCTAATCCTCTGTTGTTATCTTATAAACAGGCCATTTTTTTTATTGCTGTTTCTTTCATTTTTACTACTAACTTCATATTTTTAACATTATTTTTAACTATATTACATATAAAAATTATATTTGTGTGCAATAATAAATAGTGCAAATAGGAAAAATAAGCTGAACGACAAATCCAAGATTTTAAAGGTATTTTTAATAATTTTTAAGATAAAATTGCACGAACACCAAAAACAATTACGCAGAATGTTATTTTTTCAATAGCCTTACACTGAAACGCATTTATCCGAAAATTTAATTTATCCGAAACGATTTTTAGAATTTTTTTAAAATACAGAAAAACATTTTTCCATCGGTATAATTAATTTTTAATAGCGTACATTATATAACCGTAACTTTACTAATAATATCAATGTATAGTAATTAATGGAATAATTGTTAATAACATGTATAACTCATGTTTAATATAATATATTCCGGAGAATCCGAAATTTTGCTTATCCGAATTAGGCCGGTCCAATCAAATTTGTAAAAACGAGTTTTTAGTATGTAATGATTGTTATTAAATAATAAATATTCATGAACAAAACGTAATATGTATTAATTTATATCAAAAAATAGTAGTAATACTCTAGTAGAAATGGTTAATGGCTTTTTTATCATCAAAATTAATATATAACCAAATATATAAAAAATAAATTTATAAAGAATATTGTCTAATGGTTTTTTATCCAGGTTTTGATTAAAATAGTCTTCGTCGTATGTTTCTTTTTTGGCCAGATGTCCTTTATTAAGCTTCGAAGGTGACGTTAGTCTCGTGTAGGCTAACTCCAACGGCGGCCTCCAATTGGTCCTAAAGAAATCAGTACTTAAGACGACGAACTGGGAATAAATGAAACTAACACCAGATTCGGGTTTTTCAACTTTAAAAAATTAGTCTAACTCATTTCATGGAATATATAATTCTATTTTTAGAAAAAGTGGGTTTTGATCATTTTACAAACCTCTTCAATTCATAAAATTACTTACATAGGTTTTGCGCTGATAAGTGATATAAATGATGTAAGCAAGTATAATAGAGAGGACTTCATTTTGTTCTACTTCACGAAACGTATTGTACGGTTAAAAACTAAATCTGCACTGAATGCAATAATCATTAAGAAAACACAGCAACTACTTGCGTGTTGTATTCAAGTACTTTTGAACTTCTGAAAAACACATTATGCACGAACAATAAATGTTTTGATTCGTAGTACATTAGCTACCACTTTGCAATAACATACTAATGGCTCCTTGATCACTTTTTCTTCATAAATGTACTTCCTACAAAAACAAAACGAGAAAAGCAACCTTGCTCTTAATTCTTACGAACATGTTTACAATATATTATAGGCTTTCTATTGATAGACCATGTGTTGCTAAAGAGACCAAATCTTATTTTTTTCTGATTAAGGTTAAATATAGTAAAAACATTTAAGTTAAAGAAAACTTATAACTTTTAATATGATGCATTAAATTAGAAAGTACAATAATAAAGAAAATTCAGAAAATACTACTGAAATTAGGAAACAAAAATATTCGGGACAAAATAGCATGGAAGATTTAAAAAAATGTACCTAACAACTGGTATAAAATAAGCAATTTACCATTATTTAGACAGATGTAAGATTTAGCATAGATTAATTCATTCACTTATAAAAAAAAGAAAAAGAAAAGCAGAAGTCTTTGATATAATCACTGGTGAACTTAATGAATTTTCTGAATCATAATGAAATTAATATTAGACTTTAATAGTAAATATAAACTTACATGTTTCGGAAAAAAAGTGCTTTCCATTTTCAAAGTATATAAAAATATTCCAAAAATAGGAATTTTCATAATATAAGAATGTCAACGACATGAAATCTCATATATGAGATAGATTATTTAGCTGCAAATCCTGAACAATTCAGAACATGATAAACTATTTAGCTATAAAACATTTACATTTAACAATTGAGATAGCAACGGTATTATGGTATGTATTTTCCAAGGGAAAACACACAAAGGAAAACGAATATATATGCCGTTCAAATTCATCTTCCCACAATATATATATATATATATACAATGTCTGGCCACTTTATAATTACATCTATCTAGAACCGTATTGGGTCTCCTTTAGCCCTCAAAACAGCCTGAATTTGTCAAGGCATGGATTCCACAAGATGCTGAAAACGTTGAGGTATTGTGTACCATGCAGACATGAGTGTGTCACGCAGTTCCTGAAAATTTGATGGAGGTGAAGGCCTGGAGCGAACAGCCCGTTCCAGCTCATCCCAAAAATTTTCAATTTGGCTGAGATCCGGGGACAGATCGGGCCACTGCCATCGTCATGTTCCTCAAACCATCCCATAGAGATGCGGGCTTTGTGCACCGGCGCATTACCCTGCTGGAAGCAGCCATCTGCATGATGATAAACTGTTAACATGTACGGTTGCACTTGGTCAGCTACGATATTTTAGGTACTCTCTAGCATCCTGATACGCCGACTGAGGTGTCAATGGACCTAACGTGTTCCAGAAAAATGCCCTCACACCATGACAATGCCCTCACCGGCTTGTTGTGAGAGATAACGGATTTAGACCTTGTTATTTGCGTCAAATTCTGTGTCTGCGATCAAAATGATGCAGCAGGAAATTCGACTCATCGGACCAAGCAACCTTTTTCCAGTCTTCAATGTTGCTTTGCCCACAGAAGGCGTGCCCTCCTGTTCTTTGCTTTTCTTTGATGAGGCCGACGGCTGTTGTAGGCCATCTGCAATAGGGTACGTCTAGTGGTTGCGTTGCGAGATGGCTTTCTGCGCACTACTGTTGTAGTCGAACGTCACTTGGGCAACTGTGGCCCGTCTTCTGGCTTGCACAATTCTGTACATCCTCCTCCGGCATCTTGTCATCAACGAGAGTTATCAACAGGAATGCCGCTGACTCGAGGTTTTCTGTTCGTTGCGCCATTCCTTTTACACCCTTGATATTGATGTAAGCTAAAAGTTCAGGAGCACTGACGTCTCGGATACGCTTTGACCAGGACGTCTAGCCCGATGATCATGCCACGTTCAAACTCTATTAGATCACTACAATTTCCCATTATCGCTGTGGTTTGCTTTCTCGAGTGATGGTGGGAAGTCTGTATTTATAGCCACAACTGTCCATGTGACTTGCAAATGAGTGCGCACAGCCGGGGTGTATCTAATAAAGTGGCAGGACAGAAAATATGCATACACTGTCCGGCCACTTTATTTCCACTTTTAGACGATTTTTCCTATTCTCAAAACCTTATAGTCACGTTGTTCTGTAACCACAAAAGTTTCAGAGCTTTCAGGGCATCGGTTGAACTACAAATAAGCATCAAAAAATTCGAAATCTGTTCAGGGATTTGTAGGGAAAGGGCCTTAGACGTGGGGCATGACTTCAAAGTTGTAACGTGGATAATTGCCGCAAATTTTGAATTAAAACTTTTATGGGTGTTAGATGCTGATATGGACTCGGCTGGTTTTGTATTTCAGCCAAATCGGATCAACCGTTCCAAAATGGTGGTCGATAGAAATTTTGACGTTTTTCCTACCCTCAAACCTTTATCCTGACGTTGTTTTTACAGCTTTTGCCACAACCTTTATACAGCTTTTGAGGCATTGGTGTAACTAGAAATAAGTAACAACAAAGTCGCCATCTGTTCACTGGGTTTTAGATGGCGGAGCTTAGAAGTGGGACGTGTCCTCAAAGTTGTGATTTGGATAATTTGCATAAATTTTGGGCTTTTCAGCTAAAAATTTAGCTTTTCCCGTAGCCAAAGCTCTGTTTACCCCAGCGAGAGAGAATCATATCAATTTTCGCCTGGGTACTTCGTCAACTATGCCAGTGTACGATGCGGAATTACTATGTTTAGCGTACATAAAGACTATTGAATCTAAATATAAGAGACAATTTAAACTTTTTATTTTTTTTAATCTTATATTTATTGTTTTATTCTATGTGTTATTTTAACTTAAAGAGGCAGTGAGATAACATCTTTGTTCAAATTTTTCATTTTTCCTAATGTGTGTTTCTTTTATTGGAATTGATCAACTACTTTTAGCCAATCAGTATGTTTTTGCGTTTAGATACTACTTAAGGGCCCAGCCTATCGAGAGCGTCCCGTTGCTAGTTATTTATTTTTTTTTTTACTCCATAACAGTTTTTCCTTCCTTCTTTTATTTTTTTATTCAGGTTGATCGCTCTTTTTTTTCCTTTTTTTCTTTTTGAAGATCCGTGGTTTTCCTATTAGTGTTAGTATTTCTTTTGATTTTGATTGTTTACGAGGAATCACAATTTCTTTTCCTGACAATATTAGGAATTAAAAGTAGACTAATAAATCCTTGATTTCAATTAATCTTTGAATTGAATTTATAATTTTAATCATTTAAATTAAAACTATAAATTGTGAAATATAACGATGATAATGCTTATTTCAAAGTTTAAGTTCATATACAAAAAAAAATACATAAAAGTCGAAGTAGTAATAAAATATATTTCTTCATGATGTAGTTTATCTTTATTGATTAAAAGATTTTTAACTTAGAAATTGATAATTACAACAAAATATTCTAATACCAAAACATCTCATCCTCTTGTACATGTACATTTGCGTAATCTAAATGGTAAGTTAATATGACTGAGACAATAAAACTGCAGAATTGCTTCAAAATGAAAAGTAAGTAAGATTGATTTAATAATTACTTTTATCAATAGAAATCCTTAAAATAATAAAAAAAAATAGAAGAAATTTCGGCAGCAAAGATATCATTTTAGTCTGTTCATTATTTAGGACTTAATATATATTAATATATCTGTTCTACTTTAGATATAATTTATAATATTTATTGTATTTTTTTTATGCAAGTAAAAAAACGAAAGTTTGTTTAATTTGTTTTAATTGATTTTTTCCTTTTTCATAAAATTCATATAATTCCTTTTAGAATTACATAAAAAAAATCTACATAAATCAATAAAACAAAACAACAAAAACAAAAAGAAAGAAAGTAAAACTGTAGTAAATAGAAATTTTTTTTAGTCAATTCAGAAATGTTTTTTCTGATTAAGAAAAAATGTCCAATGTATAACTTTATTTCTCAGATTTTAAGTACTTTGAATTTGTCATTTTCATTAAGATATATAATAATAATAACAAATAAAACCTTTAATACTTTTGATAAATTACATCAAATTAATCTTTCATAATAAGGAATTAAACATCATTAAAGAAAAAAGGAAAAGAAATTAACTATTAGAATTTTTTTTCTGCAATGAGTTTTATCATAAAGTGAGTCCCTTGGTTTGTGGAATAGTGGGGATTGTTTTAGGTTATTTCTCTTGAGAACGGGCCCAAGGGTTCACCCAGCACTCTCAAAACCTGACCGGGATTCTTTCCCAAGGAATAAAGACTGTCGAGTTGTGGTCAAATTTCTCTATTAGTCCGATTAATCAAAGAAACATTAAAGTTAATATGTTCGCTGTACCTAAGAGCAAGTATTGATTTTCTATGGAGAACCTCCAACATTTAGTGACGCTATTGTCAACTGTTCAATATTGACCCAAACAAAATTCACCTTTGTTTTTCTAAGTCGTTTGCTTCGAAAAGTGAGTTTTTTTGTTAAATAAAGAAATTTGAAAATCACTTTCAAAATGTCTATTAAATTTGCTGTATGAATAGGCCTACAATATAAACAAATTTGAATATACCAATACAAAATCAAAATATACTTTTGTCTACTTGATTCCAGTCAAATAACTATTTTCTAAATAAAAAGTGATAATAACCATAGCAACTACTTGAAATCACTTTCGACTTCCTGGTATTATTTAATTTAAACACAATTTCAAAATGCAAAATAAATCCTAAATAAAAGGAATATATGGTTTGAGCATAATGATAATGATGTCGCTGTAGATTCAGCTGTCGGACACATTTTATAAATTTCACATTAAGAAAAATACAAAAGTGACATGTAATTAAGGAAATTGAATAAATTATTTAGAAAACCCAACTTCAATTAATTTAAGAGAGAATTAAAGTTTTAAAGAATTGGTTGAAAACAATAAAAACAAATTCTTCAATTTCTTCTTAACTTTCTTGTTAATTTCGAGTAGTAGGATTTAATTTCTTTCGGATGCATTTCTTTGATTCACTTTTTCTTTTTACTTTTTGAACACGTTGTGATTACATAAGTTATAGCGAAGACTACAATCTTACAGCAAGTCAAAGAAATATGAATTTCTGCTTCGTTCGGTTCTTTTGGACAAAGTAAATGAAATATGAATCATAAAGAGAGAAGTTCAAAATTATCGCTTCAGATAATTCATATTTTCTTTCTTCTGTTCTTTCTCTTCTTCTACAAGAATCATCCTCTGCCGGTATCATTTAATAGGTCCAGGTTTATTGTTTTTCAGGTAATAATACCAATAGAAAAGATTGAAAATAATAAATGTTATCGGAAACAAAACTCGACTAATTTTGTCAGCTGTAATATTGGATGGCTTCGAAAAAGACGTTGTATTCTTTCGAAGAGATGATAGCCAACTTCTGTCCTGAAACTATATAGAAATATATTATTGAATACAAAACAAACAAATATATTGCTAACTACAAGAACATACAAACATTTTAGAAATACACCATTTTATATTTATTTTTCGCGATAGTTTATCACTACGATAGCCTTAGTGTATTATCCGATACAAAAACCACATAATTCTTATTGTAAAGATTACATCAACAGAATGAGAAAGTAAAAAAAAAATCATTCTGTTCCACTCAAGGGATATTATGGACAGTCCATTCAATCACCAAAACTTTGATGAAAATGATTTGAAAGCCTCTGCTAAATGGGTTTCCTAAATTGAGACTCCTGAAATATAGTGAGAAAGTGAGTACTTGAGCTTTACCTTGCCCATAGTGCTGAAAAGCATTAGATTGAAAGATTGGAAAGTAAACAAAAATATGAAGCTCACGTTGCCCTCAAAGTTTCGAAATAAATGTGGAAGCTGAGACATAATTTTCTTTACAGTCAAAGACGAGACTTCAAATAATGCAAGACTTCTTACTGTTTTCCACTTAATTCTACATATATCCTCGGATAATTTTAAAGGCATTTTGTAAAACTTATTCGATGATTTCTATTGCTTCTAGTCAAATTAGGCATTTTCGACATCAATAACGGAGATATTGTAAAGAATCGAAGTAAACTGACAGCAATAAAACAAAGGTTAAATGCTACTATTACTAAGTTGTTTTTTTTATTGTTATTACAAAAAAAGATAATTCAGTACAGTCCCGTTAGGGATGAAATCCCTATCAAACAGGTTCTGGAAAGTATGTAAGTACAATATTACATTAATTTCAAAAATAAAACACTAATAATAATTCATTCAAACTCTCATGACTACAATAATAATAATAATATTTTTCATTCATTCGTTTATTAAATTAATAATAATAACAATAATAATAATAATAATAGTAATCACTTATTAAGAACACGGTCCCATACTACAAGTACACACCACAGAGCGTACTAGAGTCACCCTCACATAAGCTGTACTGGGACCGTCCCATTCACACAGACAAAACTATACATCACAACAGACCTGACATTACACTTGTTGATAAGGTCAACAAACAGATCTATCTCATTGATATTGCAGTTCCCATCAGCAAGAACATGCAGAAAACCCACGCTGACAAGATAAGTAAATACACAGACCTAGCACACGAGCTCCAGAAGCAGTGGAGGCAGGACCGAGTACGTGTTGTACCCATCCTTGACCCGCCATATTGTCTTAGCTGGGGAATCCCATGGTTTGAAACTTTTTCGATATAATAATAATAATATCGGCGACTGGAATTTTCCCAGTAAACACAATCAGACAACTGGAATTTCTAGAAGCAAGACATGTGGCAAAGATAATGCAGAAATCTGTAATTTTAGACTCGTGTCACATTGTCCGAAGATTCCTTAGTTTGGAATAACTGGGTGCACTTGACAACTGTCCGTGCATTCATTGATATCCATTAGATTTAAATGAGAAAAGAGAATAATGATAATAATAATAATCTTTTCCTGCTTTGTCATCCCCTTATTTTTCCGTTGAACAGATTTGGTTGATTAACTACTTTATTTATCTTTTCATGCCTTCCGCAATCCAAAAGCAGCCATTTGATTGTGCTGTAGACTGTTTTTTTTTTTTAATAACTTGGCCCTATTCTGGCACATCCGTATTATTTATGTTTATTCTTATTCTTCAGCCGTTTTTATAGCCATTTCTGGTTTTAGTCCCCCCCCCCGGAGAATTTTGTTATAATCCCTCACACTGACCAGATGTAAGATATATTTTTTTTATACCTAATGAGTAGATATTTAAAACTTGTGAATTTAACAATATCGAAAATAGCGTTTTGGTACAGATACTGAGGAGGTTTTTCAGGAAACCATTATGGAATGGCTTCATACCGGAAGAGAAAAGGCTGACAAACACAGAAAAGGAAAAGAAATAAACATCCATGCCAGCAACGGGATTTGAACCCAGGTTCTGAAGTATTATCCTAATATGTACTGCCGTTCTAATCAAAAGGCTATCTCGGATCCGCAGTACATATTGTAAGTTCAGCGAATCTGTAAACCAAAATTTGCTGAACTCTCATCCCTACCCTCAATTTCATCCAAAATATAAAGATCTCCTATTCCTGTATTTAAAAAAATAGACTTTCATTCCACGAGGGCATTGATTTAATTATCTAGAAAAGGAAAAATTAAGCGCAAAAAAGAAATTACAAATATAAAAATAAAAGTAAATAAGTATTTACTTAGATTAGTAGGTATATGATTTTACGTGTACTGATCATATATTCAATCATGCCTGCACACCAGTTTAGCTTTAAATAATTTAATACAAGTTAAAAGCACAACCGGGCTTCCACTTCAAGAAAGAGAAGTCATTTTCTAGATTTGTTCAGCAGGTATTCAGGCTATATTCATAATTGAAAAAATAATAAAATAAAAGCATCTACTGAAAAAAAAATTAATAAACATACTAGGATTTTCATTGCAACAGCTGAAATTCTAAAATTATTAGAGCTATAATTAACGTAATTCAGCTTCATTATTTATTATTAAAGTGTTCGTCTGCATAAAAAGAAAAGCAAAGTTTAATTAATTGATTAATGGTCAGATTCTATATTGCTCTAATATAATGAAATAGTTAAAAAATATCTACAATTTATTTCGGATTAATATTGGATTGTATTAATAACGACGTCTTTATTTATAAACTCTTTATTTGTAAAGAGGTTGATTGCGAAATAGAATTATTTCAATTGCCAAAAACTTAAGCATAGTTTCTTTTTATCTTTAGAAGTCACGGTATCTTTAATTAAGAGAAAGCAAAATTGAAGGTCCACCAATAAATCTTTCAACCAAAAATTCCATTAGTGAACAGAATGTTTTATTTCATTGGTTTCCAGAAAGTTTCTTTTTGTAGATAGATAGTGTTAGTTAAAACTCTCTTCAGACGACTGACTTGTCAAATCACATGTCCACAAATATAAATAGAATATTATTGGCAATAAATTGAATTTTCGCTAGCGGATTATATTAAGATTGGATTAGAGGAAGGGTCAAATTTCAGAAATGACGGAGATGGAAACTAAAATAACTGTGGTCACATTAAATAAGTTGAACTATAAGAAAACGTAGTAACAAATTGTAAAGAAATCAGTGCAACGGTTTTAACAAGAGATTTCTGGATTATCATATTGATGGTTGAGATAAGTAAAGACCTAAAGGAATCTATCTAATGTTCAAGTTGCATTCTAATTTCACGGAAAGCCAATCAGCCTTTTTATAGTGATTGTACAAACAGAAAAACAAACAACCAGATAAAAGCATAAAAAGACCAAAAAAAAAACAAATAAAGGAGAAATAAATTCAATTGCAATAGTAAGACTTTATATGCATCATATGCTCCGTCAATTAATGTTACAAAATAATGATAGAGGTATTTATTTTACATCTTTTGAAAGAGATTTTGCAAATTGCAAAGGTTTCTTGTAGTTGTAATAGTGTTTCATTATCAGAATCTTAAATTGTATAATCTTATTGCAAATATAATTATTTAATAAAAAAATCCATTCTCTGCCTTTATTTATTTCAGAATCTAACAGCTATTACATTAGATGTCTTCCGATTACCCATGTGCTGTTATTTAATTTTTGTTTTCCACTCTTTTGTTTTAGAAATCTTATCTTTATTATGTTATAAAAAGCTATAATTACCTGATGGATTTGTTTGACACGCACCACTCTGGCTCTGGGAATGGCTGTGCTGTTATTACTTAGGTCTTTGTTGAAAAAATTAGATAAAGCAAACTCCAGTAATGATGCAAACACTAATGAGATACATCCGAACATCCAAACATCCAATGCTTTAACGTAGGGTACTGATGGTAGATCACGATTACAGCTGATGAACTGAGTAGTTAGAGCTAGCATCGTCGTTACACCTAAAGCAACACGAGGTGAAGCGGCTGCGGGATCAATCCAGAAACTAATCCAACTTAACATCACTAAGAACAAACTCGGAATGTAAGTAATTATCAAATGAAATTCCACTTCTCTTTTCAAATCAAAATACAGAGCAACACAGGAATGTTCTAAAATAGAAATAAAATTCATTATTATTTCTGAAATGAAATTAATAGAAAGCCAAAGACGTCGCTTACTAAATATTTTTTTATTAATGAAAACAATTACTAGAGTGATGTACGTACAATGTGGAATTCTATAAACTTATCATTAAATTATTAAATTAAAAATTTTAATTTATTTCTACCATTCTCAATTTTTTTTTTTCAAAAAACTCAATTTTTAAGCTGGAAGTTGTTACATTCCTTGTCATTTATTCCCTTGTTATTTAATTAATTATATTTAAAATCACAGTTTAACATAATTTTCAATAAATCTGCATTTCCAGTTAGAACTTATTTTTTTAAGTTGTAAGTTTTTTTATGTTTTTCCGAATTATTACAATGATGACATTGTCAGTTTAGTTTGGCGTAGTTACTCTACTAATATTAATATTTCAAATTATCAATATTACAATCAATTTTTAACTCAACTTATCGTCGTTCTAATGATTGCATCTCCGTTATGACCAATTTCAACCTTTATACTTTCAATCAGTTTTTCTGGTCAGCCTCAAAACTGCGTGAAGTATCAGAAATGAGCATAAGCCGTTAGTTTAGCCAAGTATTTTTAATTAATAATATAAATTAGCATATTATACACATTTCTAGCCTAGTAATACATTAATTACTACAGAGAAACTGAAAACAGTTCAATTATTTCCACTCTTTCATTTTCGCTTGAACTTCTTAAGTCTTGACAAATTTTCGCTGTAATATACTACCAAGGTTTTATACTTTTTTCTTCTGTTTGACCCTCCGTAATTTAGTTTACTTATTTCTTAATAACTTATATTTTCATTCTCAGGAAATGTTAGATAGAGTAAGGTGTGTCCAAGAAAAGTTTCAGTAGAGAACTTTTGTAATAATAATTATTTTCCTATTTTCACTTGAAAGATAGATCAAGGAACTTATCACATTCAAATGATCTTCCTCGACTCCGCACAACAACTAATGTTGCAGTAAATTCATTGATGGTGTAAAGTGGATTCATGGATAGTGTAAAGTGGATATTGTAAGTTGATATTTACAATATGTAATGTAATGTGGTGAGCGTGGATGGTTTGACAGCCGAGCACCGTGACCTGAAAGATCTCTTATGCTATCTCATGTAAAGAAGGACAGACGGAGAGAAAGACTGAGAAAGGATGGTGTGAGAAATACAGGGGAAACGGGAGAACACCGAGAAAACCTGCCCAGCGCGGATCACCACCTTCAACGAAACCCACATGAGAACCGAACCTCGGTACTCCGAGATGAGAGGCCAGTGCCTTAGCGACATCGCCAACCGCTCGGCCGTTTTTACAATGTAAACCAATAATATGTATTTACATCTTTTCTCTAGGTAAATAAAGTAATTTGTAAATTTTATGCCATAATATTGTAAGGATACAGACTAAGAGGCTGTGATTGGTTAACTTCGTTTTTATCCACAATGGCATTAAACAGATAAACTAGAACTTGAACCGATATTGAAAATCGCAACAATGACAAATTTTTCGACTTACAAGAAAGAACGAATGAAATCCAACAATTACATAGCGCTACAATAACAATAATAAAAAAAATCCCAATACCTGAATTTTAATTCAAGTTTCGTTAATATGCGTAATCTTCATGTTTTAACATTTTAGAGTGAAATTTTTATTGCTGGATCAAGCCCTCTAAATGTGAGAATAGTGTTAATATATTATTTATTGATATAAACTTCATTTCAAATTTATTGCATACGAAGCCATCTTTCAGCTTTTTCAATTTACTCATGAGACGCTTTGTTCGGTCCCTACATGAGTCACTTATCAATGTGTCTGTGGCAGATCTAACGTCGCAGAATGAAATGCCAAGAAGAAACTCGTTTGCTACTTTGCAATCTTTGTTTTGCAAAATGACCCAAAACCCAAAGCTTCGAGGTCAAATGTTTCTGCATCGCAGCACGATAAATGCTATCAATCTTAACTTACTTGACTTTCATGATACTAAGTTTCATGCAAGTTTTATATCGACGTAAGGATTATGAACAAAAACACATCATGTTACAGGAACAGTTTTCAAATCCGTCTTTGCCTTCATAATCAGCTTCCGATCTTTAATTCCTATGATGTATCTAAACACAGATTTTAAACCTTAACACATGTCTCAATCTGTCGGTTCCTGTAAGTAGTGCCCATGATGCCCGGTCTCCTCTTTGTCATAAGAAATAGTGGATTGCCCAGGAGTTCTAAGATTTGTACCAATTATCTTTCGAAAGTCACTTCCAGATTCTGTAGGTATGGATGCTGGTTTGAACCATCCACACTGAATTCATTTATCAGTCTTTCTCTACAAGGTTTCTGGTGAGAACTTTTAGGGGTTCTAAGAGTTTCTTTGGACTGGCGATGTTTACAATGTTTATGAGTATGCATTCGTCAATCAGTCTGTCGCCCTCCCCAGTTAACTGAAAATAGTCTACGTAAACACAGAGGATAGGATGCTTGCCATTGTTGTTATAAACGAACACAGATTCGATCAGACTCTGTGCAGACAAGAAGTCTTTTTCTCTACTTGACGGAACTTCCAATGTTTTAATACTGCCAAAGAGAAGATGATTTTTGAGTGATTCTGCTTCAGCAACTAGTGAATAGTTAATGCTCAAAATCTCTACCTGGACATTAAATTAACCCACAGCCAATAATTTCTCCTAGTATTTCTTAACAGTAATTTAACGTCATTTAACGGAATGCAAATTTCCAATGAACATGTTATAGGCTTTCATCGTTAACTCAAACACATATCATGTTGTTACAAAGAAGCATATTGGTTACTTTTCTATTGCAATGCTTTTTGTGACGTCAAAATCTTTTCGTTGTATGATGTGTATATTTCATTTTAAATTGTATAATGATAAGCGCCTAAGTAGTCATGTTGTGATAGTTCACTCGCCTTCCTGTCGATGTTTGGTATTTGTAATTAAATTTTATGGATTGTTTCAGATTAACATTTCAGCTTGTATCTTACATTACATTGTGATATATAGGAATTAGATCACAATAGCTTTAGCTTTGCTTTTCTTATAGATTTTGTGCTTCTTTTGTTTCATCTTACTTCTGTTTCACGCTTTTAGTTTGTGGACTTTCAGTTGAGTTTCTCAGGCAAAATAATAATTCCAATGTAGCGGAATCTAACCTTTCAAGGAACTACAACAAAGGTATATGAAGGTGATATAGATTAGGAGCCATGTGGAGATTGAGATGCCACAAGTCTACTTACAGTGACTGATACAAGTGATCATCAAATGGAAACAAAGAATCGTCAGCATTAAAGAACTATTGAAAAACTTTGTTTCCTTTAAGAACAAAATAAGAATTTAGTAATGTATATACGAGTCAGAACATATGACAAGTATAAAGTAAATCAACAGTATTTTTGTCTTAAGCGTAATTTGTTAATAGATATATTATATATATATTGCCTATTAAAAGGAATTACTTAAGACAGCATTATTTTTAAGACGGGAAAATTGTAAAATGAGATTGAAAGTTGAACTATAATTAAGATTGGCTTATTTGATAAGATATCTCTTAATTCAGTTAAACTGTAAACTTAAACTGTAGGATTTGTCTTACATCTATTTTTATTTATGTTAATTAACATAAATATTGTTACTTAATCATTTTAAGAGACTCGTATAATAATTTCATATTTTATTGTGGTTTCAGTGTTTTTTTCAAGCTTTTCTCCATAAAAACTTGGTGGTAAACTGAGTAAATATATTTTAACTATCATTGCACATGCTATTATGTATATTAAACGTCTATGGTCTTCCCTGCGTTGATCAAAACTCTGTTATGATGTCCGTAAATTCCTGTGGATTGTGATCTTGCAAAAGGATGGATTGATCCAGAAGTTATAGAAATTTGATAACATAGCCAACAAGTTAAGATATTTTCTCTTGATAGCGATTCAATACGACTGAATTCAAGTTTATATTCCATTTGAGTAGGCCTAACTGACTTTCCGTTATTTAATATACCACGATTCCTGTTACAACAATGTAAGTTCACAGACTAAAGGGATTTAGGTGCTTAATCTCATTTTAATATAAAATGGTAAATTGAATGAATACAATATGGATTTTCAAAAAGTCTTAACGACGACTTAAACGACTTAAGATCAGAAGGCAAAGACGAAAGAACTCAAACAATGCAGCGTGCAATAATAATAAAACAATTCCTCATTACCAGACATCAATTCAGATTATTATTCTATTATTATATATATAACAAGTACTGGTTTCACTGAAAAATTTGGTGAAATATTTAGTTACTAAATGTTAGCAATAATTTTGACACCTGTTTATAAGAACTTACCTGTTTTATAAGAAGTTTTTATATTCTTACATCTTGTAAATAAAATTTTTTGAATGGTGAATTCTTGAGGACTGACACTACTTGATAAATTTTGAATTTCTGTCAATTCAAAACTATCAAACTTGACAAAACGCACCATATCCTCTGTAAATAATAAAACACTGAAATATTAAACTGAAATTTTTTACAATAATGTTTCAGCTTATTTAGGATTAAAATTTACATAAATAATCAAGCCAGTTTATTTTAAAATTATACTAATATTATTTCAACTACATAAGTATAAAATAAAGTCGGAAAAGCTTTCAATTTGAGGCTTCATGACTGTTAATATTAAGCATGTCTAAGGATGTTATCATCTATTAGTTAAAATTAACAGTTCTGAAACACATGTAAAACCTTTTTTAGTAACAGAGTGGATACTAATTGTAGACTTTAAGCGTCTACATAGAAAAGCTGTCAAAGCACGACCTAAACTAGCTAATAATCAAAGAATAAAAAATAAAAATAAAACCTATAAGTTTCAATCTGATTGTTCAAAAAAATTAAGTTATATTCTCAAACATAATAGGAAGGAAATAAAGAACAAAATACTTTATTGCAATTCAAATAAGAAATAATAAGCTGATCTTGGGTTAAACATCACTTTTAGATCCAATTCTAAATATTGTCAGCATCAAAGAAGATTCAAGTGATCATCAAGTAAGCATTGTCGAGCCATTAAATTTATGAGTTTGCCATAATTCAGGCGTTTTCCGTAAATAACAGATAGAGGGCTGAACTGCTCAGTGCCGCGTGGTCTTTCTCGTGTACATTATTGAAGGAACGCAGTGTCATTTCAAAACGGCAGGTCACTTGATCTTCTATTGAAGTTCATGCAAATACAGCAGCTGAGTGTCAGTAGCGAAGATCCATCGAAAACTTATCGAGATGTACGGAGACGGGTGTGTCAAGGCAACAAGTTGAGAAATGGTGTCAAACAATTAACGTGATTCGTAATGCGAAACCTTCAAGAAATTCCGCAATGACATCAGATTTTTCACCTGTTCTCTGCCCTAAAAGAGGTCATCTCCGTTCGACAATTTACAAGCAATGAAGAAGTTCAACATGATGCAGAAAGTGGCTACAACGGCAGTTACCTTTCTTTTTTTGCAGCTCGATTAGATAAGCTGATCAAACTTTGGACAAATTCCTTTGTGGCTTTGTAGAAAAATAGTGTATCTGTACTACTTCAAGGGCACTATCTCATTTTCTTCAACAAAGGTCTGCTTTTCGTACAAAAGCTTTGTAAACTTTTTTCCTAATCGGCCTATGTATATTCTATAAAGAAATATAATGCTCTTATCAGGATAGATGAACATAACCCTACTAGACAGATCAGTTGAAAACACTGTAGATCAGTAGACACATGGGGTCTCATTATATGATTTAGTTTTTTTTTTTTTTTATTTATTTATTTCTTGCAAATTTAAACATTACAGTCCTACTAGGTAAACTCACGTACCTGTGATGTAGGTGCTGAGAGTAGTTAAGTATGATAGATAATAAAGAATACATTAAGTAAAAATATTACAAAAAAATCTTTTGTAAAAATATTACAAACAAAAATTAGAACAGTACATAATTAGAGTGGAGTAAAAATATTATATGACAAATAAGACCAGTACATAATTAGAGTGAATTAAAATATTATGTAAAAATAACAAAAGCAACATGAATAAGATATAAAATAAATTTAACTTATGTATTATATTTTTAATTGTAAAATTTGTCTCAAGCACCTACTAAAAGGACAAATCTGATAAATGATATCAATTGATGAAGTGACGTATTTTTGAGGAAACCAAGCTAAAATATTATCTTAGGAAAAATGTGTCGAAATTCAGAATCGGCATTTTGAATTCAAAGCTTATAGAAATATCAATTTAAATTTCGGAATTTATTATTATCCACAATATTAATTTAAGAATTGAAATAAACCCAAAAAAAGATGATTCATTTGGGCTGCGATTCTTATTTCATTTCAACTGTTAATTCTTCAGAATGAATATTTGAATTTAAAAAAAAATTCAGTATTTTTTGGAACTTCAAGCATAGCGTAATAATTCTTGTTTATATTTTGGATAATCAAAGATCAATCATGTATGCCCAAGTGCACCAAACTTCAGTTAACTTTGATGACTGCAGCTTGGACCGTGCTAAAATTAGGGGGGGGACTGCTGCTCTAGAAAAATTTTAGCCTTTGTTTTAAAATTGTGTGAAAGGAAACAAACATGTATAAAAAGAAATTTATCAAGCTTCTGAATAAATTTTCTTTTTATACATGTTTCCTTTCACACAATTTTAAAACAAAGGCAAAAATTTTTCTGGAGCAGCACCCCCCACTAATTTTGGCTCCGTCCAAACTGCAGTCATCAAAGTTAACTGAAGTTTGGTGCACTCGGGCACTAGTCTTCAAAAGATAAGTCACATAGGCTAGCTAAGAATGTTCTATATGTAAGAACATACAATTTAAGTTAACAAACAGAGACAATTTTATAGACAATCTTTTTAACTGAAAACACTTACCCAACATGATTTTAACAGAACACCGCTGGATTTCCATTGGATATGCTCTCAAATCATATTTGCAATTTACTTTCTCTGTTCGACTAAAATAAAAAAAATGTTTTATTAATCTTTTGAAAATCTGAAATATTAATAATCAACTCCAGACATTTAGGAAATAATTCAACTTCGAGTCTTTTCAGAAGACACTAGTATTGTTCCACTAGAAGTATTGTTCTTCAGAATTAATTTATCAAAATAAATACCACATTCAGTGTGTTGGCCTATTTTCATTAATATTAAATTGTTTTATATATTTACAACATGAAAGCAATACTAAAATCAAATTTTATAATTAATTAATATCTTCTTAAATAACACAAACTTTAATCATCTTTTTGGCAATATTTCGTCCTGTATTTCCAAGGACTTTGTCTAGCCAATTACAAAAACCTTAAGGAAATGAGAATGACATCTCTCTAACCTATATTCTACATAACACAACAATCCAAGAATTTTAAAAATTACAACAAAAGAAAACGTGAATTGAAACACGTTCAATTAATAAAATCAATTACTATTGTTTGAAAAATATTCTCTTAAAATTCAAGATTTTAATATTTTTAAATTTGAACTTCCCAATGTCTTTTAATTTAACTTGAACTTCCCAATGTCTTTAATTGAAATTTCCATTCTTTATTTTTGAAAGTCTTATAAATAAATTCGTCAAAATTTAACCAGATTCCTAAGTTGAAACTCTTCTCTTTGACTTTCAATGAGATGTTTGTGGTTATCCTTTTGTGACGACGATCCAACAGTTTCGTATATATTGTGAGATTTTTATGTATATATCACATTTGACAATGGCTACGTGAAGTAGCCGAAATTAATCTGTTTAATCTGTACATTTATCTGTTTAAATATAACTTTTATTTTTTACCTTTATTTATTTCTGCGTGTTTCCTGTTTTTCCTAAATAAGATATTTATTAATTTTATGGTATTTATAAGAAGATGCAATTTACTTATCCAATTTTATAAATTTAATTACATTGTAATATTTAATGAAATAAACTTTTAAGAAATTTTTACAATTGATTTATCATTCTCTTTAAAGTAACAAATTTTAAAAAAATAATATTTTTTTTTTAAATATAACAAAAAAACAAATATTAAAGATTGAAAAAATGTAAGATATCTGATGAGCACTAATAAGTGCGAAACGGTCCGTCCCAGTCTCTTCACGATGACAGCTCGGGGTGCGAATCCTTTGCGTAAATTGTGCGTGTCAATTGTGTTCTTAGATATATACGTATTGTTAAAACTTTCTACAGCTGAGAACTATTGCACACCCTTTTTGACAGTTTGTAGTAAAAATAAGACCACCAAATGAATATCGTTGTAAATACGATATTATTCTAAAACAAAACGGAAGGCGTTTCTAAAAATTGAAAATAAATAATATTCTCGTTAAATAACAACATTTAATTAATTTAAGAACACAATTATACCAAAGTACTTTAAAATATATAGCAAATGTTTAAACATTTATAAAATACATATACCGTAATAGAAAGGACAATAGCGAAATACGATTTAAATTGAATTTTAAAAACATCTTTAAAAAAGATTTAATAAACATTTATAATAAGTTGCATTAATAGTGCGGAATAGAAATAATATTAGTATAAAAGTAGAATATTGAATAAACCTGCAATGAAACCTGAGGCTACAAACATCTAAATTAGTTGTTTATAAAAATAATAATTTGAAATATCTCTAGAAATTATATTGTTTTTTGAAATACAAAATTAAATAAATAAAAAGTGTATTCTAAAATTAATAATTTTCAATTCAGCCTAACTTTCAGTAGCTCAATGACAGAATTTGTAAGCTTATTGTCTTTCAAAATGAATTTTTCTATAGATATGTGGTTTGTGTCGTTTGTCTGTAATTTATTAAATACCTTCTTATGTACGATGGTGTTTTGTGTTCAGCTGTGTATGCTGTCTCCTATTCCCTAAATTACAGATCCCAAATCAAATAAATCTAGCTGAAAATAATTTACAAGTTGAGACATGTTTATTAGATTCTAAAGTTATTCAGATTAATACAAAATATACTCAGGTTTCGCAGATGTAGATTTTTTTTTATTCAAAATCTAAATAAAATTTTTAAGTATGTTTTAATGAGATTTGTTTTTACTCACATTGCTTCACTATAGAAAGAATCGCTGAAAATTCCAAACTCGTCACTGTCAAAATCATAATCGAGTGAATCACAGTGCAAACAGTTCAGTATTTTCATTTTAGGAATCCATAACTTCTTAATTAATTGAGAAGAATAAATTGGTATCCATGTATTATTATATGTTCTATTAATCCTGCAGTCAGTCCACGAATATAAAATTTTCAGCTGTACCTCGAAAATCTAATAACAGGGAAAATATACTTTATTATGAAATTTCTTATAACGATGTCCTAAAGAATCAATATGCTTGGGAAAACAATAGGCCGAAACACTGGATTAAAATGATTGTAAGTTTATACAAATTAAAATTACGACATTCATCACCGGTTTCGCTTTCTTAACAAGACTGTGACGAATGAAACAAGAATAAATAAAACATTGCTATTTAAGAATTGGGAAAAAATGGATATATTATACATGATGGAGCAGATAAACTTAAAGACAGTGATCTAGTCATTCCTAAAATATGCTTTCCAAAGATACACAAGGGCTGGGACACAATCGGTCTGTTTCCAGTGAGACTCATTGTTAATTAGGATAATTCGGCTTTTAGTTGTTTATCAATTAATTTCACAACAAATTAGCAGCATTACATCTTTCATCCGCTTATGCTGTTCCAAATCGTGTAAATCTGTTGAAAATGATCATCGCAGTTGACAGTGAAAGTTATATATTGTTTAATTATGTGTATCCGTTATTTATCTATATCTTTAGATTTAATTTGCAAAGCCCTACAGAATATTCAACATAAATATTAAACTACCTAAGTTAATAGCCGTGTTTTAAGTTGGTCTTGTCTCTTATTAACGTTTTGTTTAGCCTGCATTTTTTTTTTTTTTAATTTTGAGAATAATTTTTAAACAAACCTTTGGATTATTCATGGGTTTTTTTGAGTATCTGCTTTACTGGTCGAAATTTCAATGCTATACATCGAGGATGTCGCTTTGTGTATTTTTGATGGACATTTGAACATCCCATTATTGTCATATGTTGATGATTTGTTATTTTATGCGGAGGATTGGCATCCAAATGGACATGTACATATATATATAAAATATATATATATGATATCACGACGACATTAAGATTTTACTGTTGAAAAAGATAGCCTAAACGATATTTATTTGTTTGAACGTTTTTATACAATCGATTAGAGAATTTGAAACTATACTCTTCGGATCACGGCATATCTTTAAACTTCTTATCACAGTGTCCTTTTTCATTTCAAAGTCAGTAATATCAAAATGGCCATAATCGCGTTTTCTTTTTCAAGCAATCTCCATAATTTCCTAAACAAACTCGTCATTTTTGGAATTTATTTTCTTCCAATGATTATCCATGGTCTTTTATTATCAAGTATATCTCATGTCGCCTGAACCATATACTTAAGTGCCAGGAAGTTAAATCTATTCTATATCAATCTTGAATTTTCACATCGTTATCAAAAATCCTCAGATCTATTAAAATTATTTAACTGCTCTGGCCTTCAATCGTGTACTGAAGTTCTTCAACTCGTCCGATAAAGACAACAATTCTTCTTCTTTGAAAGGTGTTAAGTATTCCTTTCAATGCCGTAAGAAAACACCTGCCACTACATTGATGAAACTCTCCAGCCTCTAAAAACAGGGTAGCAAAACAGGACTAGAAATACTGACTTTAATTATCTTATGGCGCATATTTGCGATCATAAGCACATTATTGCTTTTGAGAAACCAAAACTCCTCTGCAGTGAACCAAATCATTCTTGAAGGAAATGCAAAAAAGCAGTTTACATTTATGACAGTTGTTATAGTAATTTTGTTTCAGTTCATTCGATATCCGGAAGGCAATAGGACGTTCAGTAAACTAATGTCATAGAATGAAAAGATATAGAAGGATTGGCCTGCCGCTTTAAAAAGATGACAACGAATAACGTGTGTAAGGTCCGACTGTTGTGCTGTGGTTGTGCGGTAGTGCATTGATGCCGCTTTAAAAAGATGACAACGAATAACGTGTGTAAGGTCCGACTGTTGTGCTGTGGTTGTGCGGTGGTGCATTGATGTACAGCCTTAGCTACGCTAAATTTACGTGATCGTGCTTTGCTCGTGAAATTTTACAAACAAAAAAACCAACATTGCTTCTGTCGCCCTTCGGGAATACCGGAGGTTGAAGAATTTAAGGAAAGGCTCAATGAGAATCACAAACTTTCGAAATATGATTTTGCGATTTGAAAATACGGGATCGTCACAAGTGCTGCCAGAACGAGGACACAAGCCGAGATCAATTCAATAACTTGAAACAGTTCCAACTGTTGCACTGGAACCAAACGATGCACATGCGTCCAGCAGTACATTTTGATACAATATCCAGGCATTTTGATATGCCTTGTAGAGTGGAAAATGATGCGTAACCTTCTGAAGTTGTTTCCGTACAAAAATCAGCCACAATCAATAACTGCTTGGAAGATCCACCATTTTTATGCAGAATGGAACATCCCTTCATATTGGATTAGGGGTATAGCAAGTCTTATGGCAGCATTTCACAGAAAACAGAATAATTAGTAGAATGATTTCTACGAATTGGCCAGTGCATTCGCCTGATCTCAATCCCTATAACTTTTGGTTATGAGGATATTTGAAAAGCTTGGTGTACAATGGAGTCGTGGATACCTTAGTAACATTAAAGAACTGAATAATGCTGTACGTGAGAGAAATCACTGCAGATCTGTTGCATTCTACTATAGGAAAGGCGTTCACGGAATGCAGTTGTTGGTACAGTTGCAAGGGAAACATAATGAATCACATCTGTAAATGATACCAAAAATGATACTATTGGTATAACTTACCAATATATAGCTTTATTTATAACGACCAATTTTTCTCTACATATTTACCTTCCATTTTTTTTCTCAGTGGCGAAATTTTGAACTATTTTTTTTTCTTTATGTAAGAAGGTTTAACGTGCATTAAATCGAATAGAAAAACGGAAAAACGATGAAAATGCCCATTTTTTTGTTTTATGATATTGCATTTAATGCATGTTAAACCATCTTAGAAACCTTCTTATTAATTTTGCAATGGCTGATACAAATAAATGGTTTTCACACAGGGTTTCCATGCATTTTCAATAGGCAAGAGAGCGTGCTTCACTTCCTGAACTCATGCGATCTTCTACCAAGAGCCCATCTGTAATGCCCAAGTTATCTTGAATTTCATTCTTGGTTATGTAAATTTTCATTTCCACATTCATTTCCTACTGGTACTGTAAATCCTTATATAGCCACGTTTTATTTATTCTCGTATCACTCGTCAAGGCTTTGTTAAAAGGCGAATGTGGTTGTGAATGCTGTAATTTTAATTTGAACAACTTTCAATCTTCTTAATCCAGTTTGTTGTCCTACTTTTTTCTTAATTTAAATGCATACATAAAAAATTATTAGACCAATATTCTTCTCCTGTATAATCTCTATAAAAATATGTATAATCTCATGAAAATAATGTTAAAAAAAGATAATAATCAATGTTAATAAAAACATAATCATAATATCTATCACAGCTTATTGCTGAATTTCAATGTACATGCGCCTTAATGAAATGCGTTCATCCGCTTAGCAAACGAGAAACGTTCTTAATGTTACTTTCTGATTAAGAACTTGTAAAAATCCTACTATAGGCTATTTCTTCTCCCTCCCTCTTTTCAGAGGGTAGAAAGATATCAGCGGCAAGAGTAAGTAATGGGGAGTCAGTCTATCATCAGGTTATTTATAAAGATATCACATCACCATCAACCCTTAAAATCTAGTTCAATTCCCACTTATGTTGAATTATCAGTGAATATCTTTCAAGAATCTAAGAAACTAAAATATATCTAACCAAAAGATTTAATATGCCGCAAAGTAATAGACAAGGATAAAGAAATGACAGAAAATAAACAATATCTGAGGTTTTATTGGTGAGAGTCTAGTACGGCTGTTTCGTCCTTTTTCTGGAAACGGAAGCAAGATCCGCTCACCACATGAAATGCTGATGTAATGCGAAAATGGTAAGGGAAACCACATCCACCCCCGGCTGTTGCTTTCCTCCAAAAGAAAACACATTTAAAAAAGAAACCAAAACAGATATAATTCCTAATCCTGAACTGAAAAACCCCCAGGCGCAAAGGAATTTGTAACACTGTCCGGCCACTTTATTAGGCACACCTACCATGTAGCGTGTTGGTCTCCTTTAGCCCTCAAACAGCCTGAATTCGTCGAGGCATGGATTCACAAAATGCTGAAAACGTTGTTGTAGTATTGTGTACAATGCAGACATGAGTCTGTCACACAGTTCCTGAAGATTTGATGTAGGTGTAGGCCTGGAGCGAACAGCCCGTTCCAGTTCATCCCACACGGGCTTTTCAAACGGGCTGAGATCCGGGAACTGAGCGGGCCACTGCAGCAAGGAAAAGTCATCGTCACGTTCCTCAAGCCTTCTCATAGTGATGCGGGCTTTGTGCACCTGCGCATTATCCTGCAGGAAGTAGCCATCTGCATGAGGATAAACTGTTAATATGTACGGTTGCACTTGGTCAGCTACGATATTTAGATACGCTCTAGCATCCTGACGTACCTCCAGAGGTATCAGTGGACCCAACGTGTGCCAGGAAAACATTCCCCTCACCATCACACTGCCCCCATTGGCTTGAAGAGTTTTTGTGAGCCACAGCATTTGTGCGCACAGTAGAGATAGTACCTAATAACGTAGTCGGACAGTATATAAAGTACCAAGACTGAACCCAACATGGCTAATTTAAAGAAAGATTTAACATGCCGCATAGGCAGGTATCACTTTTCTCTTACGAATGAGACCAGTTAAGTTTGAGTAATAGTTTCAATCGGAAACCATTGAAGAACATTGAGTGAATGTAAAGAGTTATATTCTTTGAAAAGAAACCAGGCACTATGTCGAGTTCAGCTAAAAGTCGACAATAGAATAATCGATGTCAGATTGTAATGTAATCATTGCGACGTTAAGACTGTTGTCTACGAGTTACACACTTACCATACACCTAATATGATTGTGTTAGTCAATCAATTAAGACAGAGATCTTAAGCCATTAAGAAATTCATAATAGGCATAAAGGTAGTTTGATGATACGAGAATGACAATTTTGTTAATCAATCGTGTCCTTGAGGGTGGTTTTATAACTACACAAATTTCGGCCACACATTGTCGATGCAGCTATAAAGATCCATGTGAACTATAAATCATTCAACATTTCCTATGTTCTTGTGACCAAAAAATGCTCCTGAATTGTGTACTCAGATACATGTTGGTGGTCTCGATTACCTCAAAATGCTATTAGAGAGCAGTACCACTCAATACAACGCAATACGAATAACTGTTTGTACTGCACAACATGCTAATAATACAAAATATTGACTCTTATCAAGTTATCCTGTCGTATAACTGTGGCTGTCAAACTAAAGCGCTGCTTTGAAATTGCATCAATAATAACCATCTGTAATTCTAATTTTTGATATTAGCGACATCATTTGATGGAATCCCTCTAGAAGGGGCAATTTTCCGGCCGAGCATTGTAAAGAAGAACATTATTAAGGTATTAAATGATTTATATCAAGTTATTTCGTAGTTAAGTCAGTTGGTGTTGACTAACAAATAGAAAAGTATTAGTAAATTATATTGATTACTAATGAGAAGAACAATACTTTAGAATTTGTAAACTGTACAACAGTTTAAAGTTTTAAATCTCAACAATTATTTTTTTAATGCCCTGTGTCATTTATATCTATTGGCCTTAAGAGTCTTTTAGGAACAGTGAAAAAAACAAAGTCACTGTCTTGCCGACTCCAGGATTCGAACCCACATTCACATTTATAAGCCTCTTGAAACATGGAAGCCCTGACACAAGGCTGTGCCTCAACAGCTTGACAATTAAAATAGATATCCGATTAGTTCATGACGAAATTGTAATATATAAGATTAGAGAAGGAAAATTTTGAAACCCTGGACTCGATACTAACTATAGTCAAAACCTATTACCAAAATGCCGGTGCTGACTTAAATTGATTGAACTCAGGAATTTTTTTGTTAGGTTGAAGTCAGAACAACATTAATATATTGAGACTAACTGGAGGATGCAACGCAACTATCATAATCTTCAGTTATAATATATGAACTCCATGTTTGGCAAAATGAGTGGTTGTTTAGAATCTTTCGAAAGCTATCTTTTTTTGGAAAAGAGCCTACCATGGCTTATACGTTCAACATTGAAGCTCTTTTTTGAAATAGAATAAATAGCTGATTTTGTTATTTGATTAAATAAAAATTATGAGCTTATTATTAAAAACCTTTACTTTCTATTGTGGCTTGAAAGCTAATCTTTTAATATTCATATTTTTCAAATTGAAATAAAAAAAATTAACATTTTTTTAAACAGTAATTCACCTTACCATCAACTTCAGAGATATGTCACCAATGGCTAGGGGCTCTAAGTCAATATATACCGTAGTTGCTTTAAGGTCTACAATAATGAAAGAGAATTATAAACAATGTATTGAATAAGAAACTATAAATAAATTACCCTTATGTACGGGACTAAAATTGTAAATTCACGAAAAGAACAAATAACAATTCACTAAAAGAACTAATTTAGTAAGCCATATAAAGAATTTAATAAAATTTTATTTGGACTTGTACTTTGTCATAATTGGGAAAAAAGTTTAAAGCTGAACGTACAAAAAAACAAACAAAAAACAATTAAAAATATGACTTAATGTAGTAAGCCATATAAAGAATTTAATAAAATTTTATTTGGACTTTTATTTGGACTCTGGGAAAAAAGTTTAAAGTTGAACGTACAGATTTATTATAATAATATTGCAATGAAGTAAGTGAAAGAAGTTTAGAAATAAGTGTGATGGATCATTTATTCTAAATTCAGATCAATACTCAAAAAGATGATTTAGTAGATCATCAGAAGATGTTGTATTCACAGCAACTACTTCTACTGATCTGCGGCTACTTGTTAGGTTTAAGATATCCAATCAAGTAATGATTCAAAGACACTTGGCTCAAGGAATTAGAATGAAGCCAACGCATCATAAAAATACTTATAATAGAACTTCAGATACTTACGGCTGATTTTCTATACGGGATAATTCTGGAAATTACCAGAAATTACCTGAATTCTGAAGTTTGGATATCTAACAGTAATGTTTCATTATTAATTTTCTATTATTTTTTAAAGTATTCATTTTTAGTTATTTCAACAGCTAATAGTAAGAAAAAAGTTCAAAAGTTTGGTTTTGTAAACTTTTGAAAAAATAATGTACAATTTTAGTTTATTATCTCTATATTTTAAGAAGAGATTGCAAAAATATTACTAGCATGATGATAAGCTAGACGTTAATCAATGAGATTAAATATTACGCAAAAAATTGGAGTATAGAAGTAATTCTTATGTCATGGGCATCTATCTAACTTGATGGAAAGAGTAGATACTCTCAATACTTAGCTTTTCACAATATCCGAAAAGATTAAATGTTGGTAAATAAAAATATTTTAGAATATTATAAAAAAAATTGTTATTACTTAAAATTTAGTGATAGCATTAAAAAAAAATAAGCACAATATGTTACAAAATGTGCATTTTTTAATTTATTGGAAATGTATCATATGTATTAATTGTTTATTGTTTTAAGATTTAAATTTGTCTTCGCCAGATTTGAAAATGGGTGTAAATAACACCCGAAACTTGTATCTGGATTATATTAAATTACATATGTTTATAATCCATCTTTTAAATTATTTCTGAATTAATTAGAACATTAGGTTTCTTTAGTTATTTGAAGCCATAGTATGATTTCAATAATAAAGGTAATGATTTGGATTGCACATTACTATCTACTTGGATGCAAGCACTTTGGAAATTTCAGACTAATGAACTAAAAATATTCTTATTTTAAGAAAGAAGTTATTTTATTCTACACAAAAACTTTCTTATTGCATTTTTGAAAGTGGAAAAATATGTGAATTGAACGATGCAAACTTTAAGGTGTGAGGAATTTGTCCTAATTAAAAAAGAATAAAAAAACTTCTACTTAAAGAATTTAAAACATTATAATTGTTCCCGCCTCTCTTTCAGAGGCTTCCATCAGACAACGAAGATACTGATTCTATATTAGTTCAAGGAACTAATCCAACTGACGAAACAGTATAGGGAATGTGAAAAAATAACGTTCAAAATTGAAGGGAACGTATATGATAAATTTTATTACAGCAGAGAGGAAAGGGGTAATATACTCATATATTTGCTCAGTTATGAAAACGTAGCATAAGTAGCGTCATTGATAATGAAAATGTGATCATTTTCCCAATTCTTAAGCAAAATCAAAAATTCGACACCCACAGATAATTGAGCCATCAATGTGAGAGTTTAACCCGATTTCTTGATAAGAGGAACGTTTTGTAATTCATGTTGCCCTTGCTATCAGTGTAAATATGCTCCTTAATTCTAATAACAAACAGGCTCTTCATTTCTCCTACATACAGACAAAAATGGGCACAGCAATTAATTCCATTAAAGCTATTATTTTGTGAGCTTAGAGCCATTTCCATTACCAACGCTATTCATGAGAAAACGTTAAATGGTACGCATAGATTTGGTGGTTACTCCAATATCCTGGTCTCGCAAAAGGTTCTTAACAGAATAGGACAAACTAGGAAAGAAAGATACCGAAATATATCTTGAGGGTCTTTTTCTTGGAGATGTCAGCGAATTTCGAGGATCATATTTTTTTCGAGGAATTTGTATTATTCTCAAGTATGAGATAAAACGATTCATCTATGTTTATCTGAATAAATCTTTTCGCAAAAAAAAAAAATCTTTAAAAATTTAAAGAGATCCCACTAAAGCAGACGTTAAAAGCTCTATGGAGACGATGATTCTTTCGAAACTAATCGGAACAATTGAATTGAAATGGAAGTCATTCCAATTATTTCCTCAGAAGGAAGAATACTCACTCAGAGATCATCTTCGTTTCTGTTCAAGTATTGAAAGATTTTTGGCTATTTTTAATTAGAAGTGTATTTTACTCTTTCTTTGTTAAGCTATGTCTTATTCCACTTCTGAAATAACAAATGTGGGACTACGATGGTGATCAACGAGTAAATGAACAACATTTATTGGGGAAGATTTCAATAAAATGAATTCTATTTTAATTTTTTTTATAATTTCGAACGATAGGGAAGCAATAATCTTCGGAAAAAACTGAAAATAGCCAGTTTTTCTTGATTACTGTTTTTTACTTCCGACTGTTCTACATTTGGAAAATATTTTGAAAACTTTTGTAATAATAATAAGGTAGTGATCCATTACCACACTAAGCATTAATAATAAAAACATGTAAAAAATGAAATTTGTCGATGAGCCCCAAATAAAAAAAACGGCTCTCGTCATCAGAAATAAACAAGGTAGGGATAGCGATTGGTAAACCAATCACAGTGCTTCACAACGGCTTCTGAGACATCTCTACTTTAGAATAGACTGCGCCGGGGTGGTCTAGAAAATGCGCGCGCGAGTCTGTTTACGACCCCATGCTATCTTACCCACCCCTATTTAAATGGAATAATCGTCATTCTTCACTCTAACCATGTTAATACCCTGAATTCCTAATAATGATGAAAAAAAAGCTTAAGTTGAGAAACTGTGAAAAGATTTAAAATGGAGAGAAAAAAAATGAACAATAAGAATTGCCCATGAGTGGATCGAACTCACGACATTCGCGTTATTAACATCAGGCTCTAACCAACTGAGCTAACAGGCCACATACAACATTCAATATTCAGCTTGCCTACAACTCAGCCGTTGCGAAGCATTCTGGGATATGTGTCCACAGACAGACAAACCGGGGATATAAGGCGTCTTTCAGAAGCCTAAAACGAACTAAAATTCAAACGCAACAAAAATGAGCAATCAGTGGCAAGGTTGTTGATGTTAAAGTTCATGTGCGGAGGGGATGATGGGTTAAGCATGGATGTTATCATTTGAATTTTAGTTGTTTTTTAATTTCTGATAAATAAAGTCGTTTTGGGGGGCTCATCGAAACATGTAATTTTTTTTAAGTTTTTATTAATAATGCTGAGTGTGGTAATCGTCCACTACCTTATTATATAATTAATATTTTTGATAACTTCATGGTTAGGATGAGTTTACTGTCACAAATAAAATTAAGAATTTCAAAAGAATGTCTGAAAGTAACTACAATATCAATTGAATTTCAAGGCAACTTGGAAAAAAAAATTAAGAAAACAATAAATTCTAAATGTTTTCCAATGAAGGTTAGCACAACATTGATCTATTATGTAGTTATTAATCAAGACAGTGAAGTAACCTAACTATTAGTTATGAAAACTGGTTATTATGAGGATTGAACTTCGAAATTGAAGATTTAACTAAATGAGAGAAATTTACAGATTAAATATCTGAGTAAAGTGGAGGGATTCCGATCAGTGCCTAACTCCAAAATGAGCAGCACTGTAATCGCCTATATTGTATAGATCTCTAGCGGGAAACATTTCAAACATATGCAAATTGAATTTAACGTTTGTGAAATAACACATGCTGTGAAACAAACGCTATTTGTTTAGCTGAACATTTATTGTTATAAAGCTTACTATTTTATTGTTAGGGCTTTGTTAGTGAATTCCACCAATCTTTGTTGCATGTCACAATTGGGAATGTAGTGTTGAGACACAACTACTTTCAGATTTAACCATGTAACCCTAATCAAATAGGCGCGATTTGGTTTCAAAATAGCATTGCAGGGTAATTCCGATCACTACTGAAAACAGCGCAATAAGATAAGATGCGATGCCCTGCCATTCTGAACTACAGTTCCTCACCTTTTGAGAATGTGGTATCTGCTAGTTCAGATGGCCTTCGTGTTCCTTTCAAGAACTGCCCCAGTACAAAAAATAAGAAATGAAACAGACAACAGAAAACAAGAAAATTGCATTCGAAATTCTGACTGTAAATATTTGTAACGATGACGATTTTGAGAAACAATGTGCAACAATAACGACCTTTGTATTATTTGTTGGGATGAGCGACAGACAGAGAACTTTAGTATCGCGGCGCAGAGTGCTCAGAATGGGTCATGCAGCATGTTCTGGCTACGATTCATCCACCAACATTGTTGTGACTACTGTCGTGTGTGACGAACGTTTAAAATTTTTGAGGGAAATTCATTTTGTTTGTAATTTTTTGTTTTTTATATGGTTTGAAATAAATGATCGGAATTTCACACAGATTGGGGAATTCCGATCAAATGCAGGATGAACAAAAACAATTATTTTTTGATGATCCAGTTGTCATTTCCAGTTTTTTTAATACATAACAATATACTACAAAGATAAGTAAAAATGTATTAATTCTATTCTATTTTTTTAGCATCAAGCGTTTTTTTTTTGTGACAATTCTTGCTTAAGTGGTCGGAATTCCTCCAGTTTACTTTACTAATAATTTTGGAAAACAGAAAATTAGAGTAATTAATTAAAACTAAAACACTTTCGTTGAAATAAACAAATCAACAATAAAGGAATGAATTAATGAATTTGTAAATAAGTGTAAAATGAATTTGTGCATAAGTGTCTTTGTTAGTAGAATAGATTCCATGTCAAACCTTTTTGAGTGAAACCGGATCATAAATGATATCTGAAAATTGATTATATCAATTTATTTCTGAAATAAAATAACTAATAAAAAACAGAAAATTTATCTTTACTGTATTCTATAAACCTATTACTTTTCAATTTAAATTTGAAAATTGCAAAACTTCTTCAACAACCTCTTTTTATTCTAAAAGAAAAATTCTTCAAAAAAAAAAAAAAATATTCTTTTAATTTTACCTTTACATTCGAAGCTTGGAAATTCGTGTTTATTGTAATTTTCTGGTAAACGAAAATCGTTCAAAGCATCATCATTGCTCAACACGTTCTCGTCATTTTCTAAATCACTGCAATAGAAAAAAACACATATACAAAACCTACATACAAAATATTTCAATTATGATTTGAAGTTGCCTTATCTTACAGTTTTACTATACTACTATTTCATATTAAAAAATAAAGTGCTGATTCTCGCACGATACTGCCGAATAGCTGACAAAGAATTAAAACATTTATATGGATCTAAACTGGTTATGGAAAAAAGACAGACAGAGTCGCTTTAATGTACAATTAAAATATTTCCAAAAATTCAAAATAACTTTCTTGCTTAAGGAAATTTTTTGAGAGGCTTTCACTTGTTCCTTTTCTCAAACAAAGACCATTTATCAATAGTCAGTTAAAGAGACAAATCCAAACACATGTGAGGGGAATTAAATCTTGTATCTGATTCTTGTTGATGCATGGGCTTTTCTCCTTCTCCTAAGTAAAGTTCATTTCTCAAAAAATCATTTTAAGAAGATGTTCTAAAACAAATACTAAATTTATTATCTAATATAAATGTTTTGAATAGTTAAAATCTGAGCCATTGTTTCCAGTCGCCTACCACTGGTTCTATTTTGTGAAAAGGAAGAGGAGGGAACAGCTACAGGGTGCGCAAAATAAAACTGGCCTGGAAAAAAATTGAAGTAAATCAAAACAATTGAAGTAATTGTTGTGCTGGGCAGTTCTCCTGTTCATTAACAAGGGACAGTCCTATTGTCAATACTTGAAATATATCTGTAAATTTATTTTCCAGGACAATTTATTTTGCCCACCCTATATGATTGTATCGATCTTAAGTCTTTTAGTCAACTGTATCATTTTCTCCCAATTTTCATAAGAGAAAAGAAGAAATTTAGCGATTTTCCGAACTAATTCAACAAAATCATGGGAAATTCAACAAAATATAATGAGAAATAAATATAGTAATAATGAAGTTGAAGAATAAATATCATAAAATAGAAATTAACAAATTACTGAAGTTGTTGGAGTTACGTCCCATATTCTCACAATAGTATATCAGTTGCTATATCGGAGACAATAAAAATGCTTGGATTGCCTTAATCCGAAGTAAAGTAAATCAAACCACGTTCCTTCACTCATGCAAGAGGGAGGAAGGAGACATTCAAGGAAAACAACACAGAATTGAAAGTTAAATGTCACAGAATTATAAGTAAACTGTAAGATAGTTTTAATGATACGAAATAGGATATAACTAATTAAAAATCCTTTTTTCAAAGTTTAAAATATCAGTGAAAAGTGAAATTGTTGCAGTACAAATAACAAAAAATAGATTAAAGAAAGATTTGAGAATTTAAATCAGAATGGATTTTTTTTAAAACAAAATGTAAAGTAGGCATAAAAGAAATAAAAATATATCTGTTTTGACCTCAGAAAGAGTGCATATGTACAATTCTATTTATTACTGACTCATTTACTTATTTACTGAAGTAGCCTCTAACCTCAAACCTTACTTATATCATCACTCTAAATGCATCAAAATGCATATTCACTTTATACTGTGTAGTGTTCTTTTATTCTGACAGAAACATTTGTTTCGAAATCGAGTGTTCATATTTCTGTAACCCCAAAACTGGATCAACACTGGGCATTTTTATTCCAGTGATTCTGATGACGTGGCTCCTTTGTTTATTGTCACAACATTAACATTTTAAATATCTGAAATAGGATGAGGATTGAATAAGATGAGGCTGTGGGCTTCTTTTTACTAGATTATTCATCCGTTGTCCATTGCAAAGAGTGCTGCATAAATTCGAATCTTGAAACAGAATCAATCTTTTGGATTTTGTAGGTTTCTTTAAATCAATAGAGCAATAGAGAAAAAAAAAGAATAAAATTAAAGTCCAGAATTTCTTCCTTAGATATTTATGAAAATTTAATGAGTTACAGGTATTAGTTATTAAAGTCATACAAACAAACGAAGTTTCATTCTTCATCAATTTGTACCTCGTATAATAGAAGCTTTCTCTTCTATTTGCATTCGTTACTTTCAGTAAAATGCAACACCACGGACTGACTTCCATGCAGCAGCTTAAGAATTATTGTTGGCTTAGTCTTCCAAAATTGCATCGACTACACTTCCACTGAGGTTGCCCACAACCATTTCAAATGTAATTTTTATATACTTTAGATAGAGACCAGATCAGTTCATATTGAGACAAGTGTCTCACTGACGATGAGATGCTTACAATTGTTCGCTTTATTTGTGACCATTGATGATTTATTCGCTAAAATACATTGTTATCTTTTTTTGAAAGAATTACGAAGAATGTTCAGTTTTTGCAATACATCTCTGATAATGAAATTGATTGTGACAAACTAGAATTTGCTCGACGAAGTTTCTACCTTCGGCAATGTTAATAGAAGAACACAGTATTCTTCATAATACAGAAATTATCGTGTCCAAAAGCAACGTTTTGGAAAAAGAGACACACTATATCTGCTATTAACATTGACAATATTGAGAAAAAGCACTGTCACGAGTATTGTATAGTTGAACAGCGATTTGTTTTTTGCTAGTCATTCCTAACCTTTATGCAAATACTGATGTTTTCAAAGCTATGACATCTTCTAATTTTGATCTTTCTTTATCTTATTTGCGATATAAAGAAAAAAGAATGACAATGAAATTTAATAGGAAGTTTTCTGGAAAAGTATTAGGAAAAACAGAATTAATGGTATAAGAATGTGAAATAAATAAAACAAGATTTTTTTTAGTCTTATAGTTCATTTAGATTAGTGATTTCTAAATAATAATTATCGAATATCTTTAATAATTAATTATTTAATTTCTGATCTCAATATTTACAAAAGATAACCTTTACCTTACAATTTTGACATTGCAAATATGATTAAAATAAATAATTCAAAAGATTTTTAAAAAAGACTTCTGAATCTCAAAAACTTACCTATCGTAACTTTCTTCTTTTCCATCCACAGGTAAAAATAAGAGCAAAGGCATTAAATACCAAGAGTTCATTTTCTTATTGGCAACCTGGAAAAAAATGCCAAGATTTACAAGCAATATGTTGATCTATCATCCAAGCTAAAAATACATTAATATCCATGATTTTCTTACGTGTCCGAGATAAAATGCTTTATTACGAATCTCCAGAAATTAAAAATTAGGATTAATGTTAATGGTAAAGTATTTCTTAAGCTAAAACGAAAACAGAAACTAAATAAGAATAAGAACTCTAAAGAAATCTCTTAAATAAAATTTTAAAATATGAAATTAAAATTTAAGAAATCTGATTTAGAATTACGTAATATAATTCGTTTACTTTGAAGTTCAGAAAATAATACTAACTCTGAAAAATATATTTTATTACGAGATAAATTTGCACTAAGGAATAATTTTGGGTGAACTTTTATGAAATATGTAAATAACTGAACGAATTATGAAGAAATTTTGTGCAAAAAATTTCTTGGTAGATGTTTGGTAACTAGATGAAATGGATTATGTAAATATCATAAGAAAAAACATACACGCCCATAAATAAGGAATCACTGATCTATTTTAAGTGTTTTTGATACCGGGAACCCAGAACAGTTGTTTCAGGTTTCCTAACCTTCATCAGCTGCATTCGCCCAGTACCTTACAGCTCAGTGATCCCAAGAAACATATAAATAAAAAGTCAACAAGATAATGGCCCTCTATATTTAAAAACAACAATACATAAATAAGAATAAAAAAGGGCAGAAATTCAATCCCCGCTAGCAACTGCTTAGCTTATGAAGAATTAAATTATAAAAAAAAGAATACATGTAACAATAAGTTTGTTTTCTTGTGATGTTGACATTATTTCCGCAACTTGTTAACGTTAAAGGGATGAGGGACATAACTTCATGCTATCCCTAAATCAGCAATTGACAAAATGTTTATGAGGGATTTATTTCGACAAAAAAAAAAAAAAAAACCTTCGTTCCTAATATTACATCCGGCAAATCCAATATCCGGTTAAATATTGGTGGGAGGACAAAATCACAAATTGTAAAAAGGATTTTTGAGCGAAATCATTAAGCCTTTACCTTATAAAAGCCCAACATATCTCTAAAATTATCAAATTCGACATCCTTTTTTTTCTTTATTAAATGATATATTTCATTTGTAAATATTTTCGATAGTATTCCATAAAACGAGTGAAACATGTACTGTTCGGTTTTGATTACGAGAGCCTTCAACGCCTTTGCGCATGCGTCAGGTCTCATTCGATTTCTTCGAAATAGGGGCTAGGAGAAACAAAGACGGGATGTTTACTTTTTATCGGTGTTAGTTTACTAGTAGCTGCGTTCTATTTGCGCTTTTCGGGAAAGAATTATGGAAAGAATAAATACTATTGGAAAAGTGCTCCTCCGTTATTTTTTTCTTAAAAGCGAAAATGTCCAAAAGAATTTCTTAGGAAAGTGCCCATCTCAGCGTATCACCCCTCTGCGTAGTAAAAGCGTCCGGCAGGTTTGCTCTCGCTTTCAGAAACGCACAGTAAAATGATGCTTTCCCTTGATATATATTTTTATTCTTAATCATAACAATTAAACCGTATCAAAGTCAACATCAATTGACAATTTTTATTCCTAAGGTTTTCAATATTTGTTCATATTTACCAAAATCAAAGAGAAGATCCACAAAGAGGATCTTCGGTGCTACTGCCTACATCTACCTTCAAAACTTTTAGCCTTCTAGTTAGTTGTATAGTTTTTGTAATCAGAAATTGAAGGGTGGCTGAACGTGCGTATTTCGACTAAACGTAATATTTAAAAATAAATTTGTTCTAACATTGAAGTCTTTTTGATAAAAATTCTAAGCTCCAGACTTAGAATGCCCTGCGGTAAATAGCTATCTTATAGGTATGAACATAAATAAATGCTGGATTCGGCAGCAATAAGAAACGCTTGAAAAACTGCACGAGATCGCAGAAAAAACAGGACTCAAGATCTCATATGAGAAAACTGAATACATGGAATATAAATATAACAGAGAAACGCATCTGAATACAAATTATGGAAAGGTTAAAAGAACAGACAAATTTAAGTATCTAGGAGAATGGATTCAGCCAAATGGTCTTGATAAAGAAGCAATCAAAGACGCATCAGTAAGTTGGAACTGGCATGTATAACAAAAAAGCTCTCTCCTACAATGCAAAATTCAGACACTATACCACGGTTGTCAAGCCGGAAGGGATCTACAGTTCAGAGTGCCTAATTTTAAACAAAAAAGGGGAAATAGAGGAACTTGAAAAGAGAGAAAGAAAAATTTTAAGGAAGATACTCGGACCGGAAAAAAGAGAGGATGGTACACGGAGGAAGAAGAAAAATGTGGATTTATACAAACGGGTGGAAAAGCTTACAGCCACGATACGTAAGAGAAGACTAATATTTTATGATCACCTCATAAGAATGAGCGAATCTAGATTGACAAAGAAGATCTTTAACTATATCACCAACTTAAAGTCGACGACTAAATGGGTTGAGGAAACTAGAAGAAACATGGAACAAGTTGGGATTAATTCAGAAGAGATCTGGAATAGGAAAATGTTTAGAATGAGAGTTAATGGATTCAGGGGGTTCCAGGGTAAAGAAACTACCAGGACCAAGGTAATCTGGTCAGATGATAGAAGGCGGAAGCAAAGTGAGAGAATGAAGAAATACTGGGAGGAGAGGAAAAGACTATTCATCTAGTCAATTGTTTCCCGCGGTCCATAGTAGGCCAAATTCGAAGGAAGAAGAAGAAAGTATTCGTACGAGAGTTTGTGGACTTCAACATACAGTCAGTTGGCTAATAACAATCGAAGCGAAAGATCTACTGTTGTTTCATTGAAAGTTTCGTGCAGCATCTCTAATCGAATGAAAAGGCTTCCTTTCGAAGTTCAGATAATTGAGTCAATCCCAGTTGACTCAAGTTTGTTTTCCTTCGCTCAACATCACCATTTTGAAATAAGTTGAAATGTTTCATTGAGAAAAGAAACCTTATCTATTGACTATTAATATTTAATTTAATAGATAAACAACATGCTAATGATTCCAAAGCTAATAAATTTAAGAATTTCATGGAAATTTAAGAATATTCAAACTACTATTGAAGTTTGCTTTTTTTTTCTTTTTCTTTTGTTTTATATTTTATTAAAAAGAAAAATGGGCTGATCTGCCCCACCACTGTATAGCGATAGGATATATACATAAGGAAAGAGCTCCCATCAGTAGAACATTTTTTGTCATTACGACTTGTATCAAATATTAGTCCATTCGGAGTTATGTAAGTCTCAATATGACGTTTAAGGGATTGATTAACCCCCCCTTACGATTGATTAACCCCCTTATTAACAGTGTGATTGATTGTGATGAATGTGGGTGGCAGGGAAGCCAACAACCTATAGCCAAGCACATCCTCCCCTGTAGGTGGTTGGCTTCCCTGCCACCCACATTCATCGCAATCAATCAATCATACTGTTAATAAGTATTATATGTATTTAATAATTAATATCATTTATTTCAAGTAAAAAATTATTATTTACATGTAATAAATTATTATTTACATGTAATAAATTATTATTTACATGTAATAAATTATTATTTACATGTAATAAATGAAAATAATATTTGCTATTTTTGAAAATCCTTATATATTATTATTTGTTGTGTTTTAGTGTCGGAACGCCATATCTCCCTTAATATTTCATCAAAATCAATGATTGAGACATCATTTTGAAGATTACATTTACCTCTAATGACGAAAAATAAACAAATTGTTGAAAATTAAAATTATAAAAATGGAGAAGGCGCCATCTATTGACAATGTGTTTAACTAATATGCACTACAGCTTTTGGAGTTATTTATTATTTTTCAAAGGTGGATTTTTGTTGCGAATTATTCGTATGGGTCAAGTAGTAAGTATTAAATGATAATTAATAATACGTCCGGGAAGTAAGATGGCAACGAGATAAGTCATATTTGACGTATATATCTCCAAACGGACTAAAAATTGAGACGAGTCGTACTAATAACAAATGTTCTATGAGATATTTCTAAAGGTATATACATCTTATCACTATATATATCACTGTATATATCACTATATATATCTTATCACTATACAGGGAGGGGCAAATTCCCATTCTTCTTTTAGACTTACTTTCATCAGCTTTAATTTGATTCTTGAAGGAAATCTAAATTTTGCGTTGATATTATTCGTTCCGATGACAGTGTTATGAAAGGAATTGATTAGAAAAGAAATGAAACAATTTTACGAATATATAACTAGATATAGTTTATTAGACATAGTTATCTCGTAGCGTGTTGTGTCTCCTTTAGGCTTCAAAATAGCTTGAATTCGTGTAGGCATGGATTCTACAAGATATTCCATCATTTAATTTATTTGGCAGACAAACAAACAAATGAACTTCACTAACTCATATTGGGAGATATTTTTTTTTCTTTTCTTTTTTACTTTTATTTTATTTTTAATAAATATACTCAAAAGTTTCGCACTTCTCTATAAGTCGGTCAGAAATTATGATGATTTCCACGAATGATAAATTAATGACTAAAAAAATGCAATAATCGTTTAGCAGCTTCTGTGATGTTTAGCAACTCACTTCTTCCGATCAATGTTCATTTTCGTCGAAATACTCATGTTCACCCAGAATGCCTTCCCGGGGGCAAATATATAATTGTTCTTTCCTATACAATTAATTTTCGAAAACTGTTTATATCTGAAACCTAATATAATTATGAAGAAAATTTTTAAAAATTTTCATTCATTGCTTTAAGCAGCGTAATATCCGTATTTTAAGTATTTATTACTGTAAAATATCCAGCAGGTTTCACAATGACTCAGGCTATGACAAACAAAACAAATAGATATACAAACAAGTAAATAAATAATCACAATTCAAAATGTCAGCCAAATTCAAAGTTAATTTATATTTGATTTGTTTACTTAATTCTTTAAACGAACAAAAATGTATATAAAAAAAAATAACGTATCGCAACTTTTAAAAGATTTCTTAATTACAATTTTTTCTAAAAAAATTCAGAACAAACCAGAAACAAAATACATCATTAAAAGATTGTGACGCAATTAAATTATTGGATATTTATTGGATACTTCTTCTGAGGAATCTATTATTTTATCTATCATTGATAATGATACTATTGATTCTAAGGAATCAATTAATAAAGTATGAATAGTAATTGAGAAATATACGTCGAAAATACAATCAATTTAAAATTCAAATAGCTATGAAGGAAATAATATCAGCATTTACAGTTGAGTACATTTTTGAAAGTAAATTTTTTTTATGTTACTTATTTTGCATTTAAACAAAAATTTTAATTTTTAAATATAACGTAATATTTTTATATAAAATAGTAAAGATTAATTTCATTATAACTTTTATCAATTATAACCAGTTTATCTTAGGAAGATTTAGCTTCAAATAAATAATGAATATATAATTTATTTTACAAACTACACTTTCAGTTAATTTTTGCAAAGTTTGGTAATTTTATTGATATTTTTATTTAATTAAAATTTAGAAATTTATTTCCTTAATTAATACTAACAGTAAAACAAACATGAAACCTATATACCAATGTTAAAAATATATAGGAAATTAAATAGTTGAATAAAAATCTAGGAAGTAGATAAGTTATGTAAAGAAAATGAAAAGAGGTATTTTTCCACTAATAAGCGACCACCTACACAATAAATTGAATTTTATACTCTTTAAAAATAATAACAAGTTTCGGGAACCTGTAATTACGGATCGCTTCTTCGAAATCCAAGTCCGAAGAAGAAAACCATAATTACAGATCCACGAAACTTGCTACTAGTTTTTAAAGTGTATAATTGTTTTAATTCAATGAATTGTGCAGGTGATCGTTTATTCGTGTTTTTAAATCTGCTCCAATTTCTAAAAATCACCAATCAGTAAGAGGTATTTTTATTTAAAACTAGCACTGGTGGTTTTGTATTTTAAAAAGGATATATAAAAATAATTCAAATAGAATTACTTACTATTCTTTACATAAGGAGAAAAGGAAAGTGTTTTAAAGCTTGTCTTTTATGAACTTCTTTTCTCTGTAAGTTGTCAAAAGGATTAAAAAGTGCAACCTATGAGGAAAACGTTTTTTTTTTTTACATTAAAAAAGCCAATTGAAATTCTGTTTTCGCTTTTCTATTGCCTTGTTTTTGAAAAGTGAAGGCTATTGGTAGAACAAGACTCTATATTGATCACTTAAGAAGCAATGAATTTCGCGAAAATACGGACACACTTCACTTTTACATTGTATTTTATCTCATTTCTTATGCTAACACGCAATGCCTAACGATTATTAGGCAGGAGGCGATGAAGTAAATACATTAAAAAAACCCACTCAGCATTCTAAAAAAAATCTTAAGTGTTTAGGTGATCGAGCTCACATGCATCATTAACCTTAATTGTATAATTAAACGCGAAATTGATTAATTCTAATTAACTACAACTGTAATGTATGAATAAAATAGACCTTCTCATAATTAATTATGGGACCGTATTCAATAGCATATTTTATTAATTTTGCGCTATTTGTGATGCAAAATGTTTTGAAGCAAATAATTTTTTTTTTGTACAGTGTTACCTCCGAATAACGGACAGTCACCGGACTGGAAGTTTTGTCCGTTATTGGGAGGTGTCCGCTATTCGGGAGGACTGTCTTTTTTTCATTTTTTAGCTTATAGCATGTCATTTAATGAAAAATTACGTACAATTTTAATTAAATTTCTACAATTACCATTGCGATATGAGAGAATAGGACTAATAGAGAATAGAATAATTGCAAATTATTTACTATATTCCTTTTTAAATGAGTGCTAATCCGTTTGTCTTACTTAAAATAGTGACAAAATTAATTACAGTATATAGAAAATTAATTCTAGCCATCCATTTGATGCCGTAAACGTGTCCAATCCTAAAGTTTGACCGAATTCTCTGGCTTTTTTCTTGGAGGAAAACGCCGCTTACAGAAATGTTCTTTGCACGAGCAAAGCGGAACCATTTTATCACCATTTCGTCGATTTTGCTTGTTTCAGTTTTACGAAACTTCAAATTCTTCGAATTTTCGTTTGAATTCACCATCCACATTTTTCTAATCTCATCTTTGTCCTTCAAGAGTTCACTTATCTGAGTTTTTCCAACTTTAAAACGTTCAGCAAGACAACGCACACTCAGCTTTTCTTTTTCAGCAACTTCAAGAACATCAATGTTTTCTTTCAGTACCAATCTCTTCCTTTTTGACGCCATTTTAAATGTAATCAACACTAAATGTAATCAACACGTTTATAGAATAGCCGTATGAGGGATTGACATTTAAAAAGCAATAGCAGTAAAAAAAGGGCAAAGATTCGTGCATTGAATCATGGGACCCGATACAATGTATCAATGTATGGGACACCGATGTAAATACAACCATGATATGTTTATCGAAATGTTGATCGAAAAAAAAATTACAGTTAAAATAACTGTCCGCTATTCAGAGTGTCCGCTATTCGGAGTGGATAGCATGGAATGTCCTATTTTAAGGGACTGGGACCCGCAATAATGTACGCTAATTAGAGGTGCCCGCTATTCGGAGTGACGGTAAAGGAGGTTACACTGTATTAGGACTAAAAACTTAGTTGGATGATCATGTAAATAAGTCAGCAATTTCTATCTTTTTCTGTTATAGTTTTTAATAGAAAATCGATATTATCTTATGATCATATTAAGCCCGAGAAATCCAAGAACAAAAACGTAGGATTATAAGAAATTGCAAATGTAGAGGATAATTTATTAGAATCTGTTTTCTTTTCTAAAATTAACTATTGGAATAAAAAATGCTACAAAATTGTCGAAGTAATTATTTATTAATATTTCATATATAGATGTCGTTAGGCGTCATGAATAGATGCCTATTAGATTTTTATAGAATATCTTAGACTGTTTATTATCTAGAATATCTGGCTGGAAATGATGACTCCTGTTTGATTTTTCAAAAGTTGTGAATATGATAAATATGATGGTGAATATGTTTAGTGTATGAACATGTGTTTCAGTTGTGAGAAATAGTCTTTGTTTCGAAGGTTAGTTCGGAGATGAGCAAAATTTCGATTTTTCTGTGGCACATGACTATCACTAAGTAATACATTAAAACTATTATTTGATTCGCTTTGTAACAGTTGTTAAGTTTGTTAATAGATGCTAAATCGATCGTATTAAATAAGTTTCGTATTAGAAAAAGTCTCTAATGAATAGTTCTATATAAATATATATTATCAATTTCCTCAATATTCGACTGATATCTAAATGACATAGTTTATAGACGTTTTGTTTGTTTTTGTTTGTTTACAGTGTTTTATTTTAAAAAAAGCACCTTGCAATTATTTAATCTTCAAAGATAAATAAATCTAAGTTTTTATCTTTTATTATAAATTTAGCAGTGACAAACGATTGAAAAAGTTTGAGAACTCATAATTGAGCACAATGATTAAAAAAATAAATTAGGAAAAGGAAAGGGAATCATATTGTTTTGAAAGAACTTCTAATGTAGTGATTGTTATTTAATATTAGAGAATTGAGTATCAGTATTTTATAGATTCTGAAATTGAGTATCTCAGAGGGTAAATGTTAGATAGATAATTGGTATAGATTTTTAACTTAAGCCAGTAGAGTATATAAATCTCATATTTTACACATTTATTGACGATATTAACTTTAAAACATTTTTTTTACTTCGTAATTTTTAGAGGATTGTCGAACAATAACAATAAGTATTTATTACTACACTACTAATGAAAAATAAGGAAAATGAAATGAATACAGAATAAATTACTTGCCGACAAACATTTGCGACTAATCTCTCTTCGAAATGACAATAAACAAGTTTTTCTGATTCTGAAACCATCTGAATTTGTATTGGAAAAAAATATTTCAAAAGATACAAGACTTGGTATTAAGTAGTTCAATTATTAGATCTCCCGCATCATATTTTCATCCTTCGACTACATAATTAATTCTCTATTAGTTAAAATAATACATGTAATAAGTAATCGTGATAACAATAAAAACAATAAGCAAGAAAATAAATGATAAAGAGCCAGTAATTAGAAGCTTAACAGGCATTAATATTAGATTTTTTTTTTAGAATATTTTAATAATAATTTTACAGATCTTCAGAAATTGCACAAGCAATCTACACTGAACAATTAGTTTTCTACTAAATTTCTAATATTTTTAAAATTAGCAAAACTTAAGCTTATCAATTTTAAACAGTGAAATTTTAAAAGATTTTAAATTCTCTTCTGAATTATTTCTTTAGATACATGTAGCAAATATATTACCGCAGAAATTTAAATCTAAATGTAACACTAATAAATATCAGAAATATCAAGGAGACTCATACGAAAATGAAAAAAAAAATCAATAAGATCATGAAATATATAATGATATTTCTATTACATTATAAAACTATGTTTTAAATTTTAAAATTTTGATTAATTTATTAGTTTCTTTTTAATACTGTAAAGTATTTTTTGAAGTATTTTTTTGTCAAAAAACAGCGTTAAATCAAATCCCAAACCATTTTTATTTTCTAAGCAAATGATATCTATTATAGTGGTTTCCGATAAACGAGATTTATAAATATACAATAGAATATATAGCATATGAGTCCAATTCTAAGTGCTTTTAAATTTTTTGAATGAAAACAATAGAAAGTTGAATTATAAAACTATAGATTTTTCTTTAAACTGAATATTATTATTTTAATACTCCAATTAAAATATTTCATGTAATTCTATTCTCTTAATGTCATTTCAATAAAATTTATTCGTTTCTCTTCACTTACCTATATCTATTTTCCTTGTTTATATCTCTAGAATGATGAAATATGCATTTGTGAATTTTGTTTACTCTCGTTTCTATAGGCAACTTTTTTTTTTCATTTTTATCCAAATTGTTGTTGTAGCGCTACTTCATAAAACTCTTGATCTTTTAATAATTTTAACAATTTGCGATGTTTGCATTTATGTTGTTACAAATTTTCAGGAATACTTTTTTGTGAATGAATTGACATTATTGGACGCTAAATATTTTTATTTTTTAAAAAATTAATACATAAATTCATTTTATTTATTTACTTAATTTTTTTAATAACTCAAAAAAAAATTCAGCCTAACTGGTTTATCAGTCTTAACTCGATTTATCTTAAAACCAAACCCCATAAAATGAGATGCTACTCATAACAATTCTATTTTCAACAATATTTACCAATTCTTTTCTTGTCTGATTTTACTTTTTCAAATATTGATGCAAAGGAAATTTCTCTGGATAATAGTGCATTAAAGAACAAAATTTAGAAAATAAAAAACGCAGGAAAATGCAGGCCTATAAATTCAATATTCTATTCGTAATTATAAAGTAGGATAACATTTCATTACATAATTTCTTATTTCCACTTCTGTTTTCTAAGATTGCTTAATAATGACTATTTAATAATAATAATAATTACATATTCGTTCGGCATAATTCCATAAACACCGAACTCGAAGCACTACAACCACAATATGCATTACATTTTCGAAACACACCATGCACTACCCCAAGTCCGCTTCCCGCAAGGAGGGAGGCCGAGGACTCATCAATCTCATCACCTAGACGAAAAACAACTACACGCACTTAGGGAACACTTCCTCCAAAAAGCACAACACTCCTCACTCCACTCAGCCATTGTCAAGACACACACATACCTCACACCACTGAAGCTCGAAATCCCTTCTCCAACACTCACCACCCCCGACACCCAGATTCAGTAGCTGTGTGAATCATGGGCTCGTAAGGAACAAGACATCGCCACGAACTCAGGCAGCCTCATGCCGACATGCAAGCGTCGAACAGAATGGCTGACGAGTGGGAACTGTTTGGGGAGACCGAAGGGTTCATGATAGCGATACAGGACCAAGTCACCTCCAAACGCAACTACAAGAAACACATTCTATACGATGCAAACACACACGATTAAAATTAATAAATTTTGATTATTTCATAGTGAAAGTAAGATTTAATTTTTTGGCTATGAGGAATTTTAAATTCATTTAATTTAATTTTAAATGTTGTGATAAATTTGTATTTGAAAAAAACCCTATTTCTTAGTAGTTGATCCAACTTTGCAAGTGACACTGAAGTGACCTTTAATTTCTTTGTGGTTAAACAGATACCATTAATAAACTGTTAATGAAAACAGTTTCAGATGCAAAACAACAAAGTTTTTATTTTATTATTTGTTTGAATTGAATTGCAAAAATTTATTACTAATCTTTCTAATTACTTATTAATAACAAACCAAATAATTTGAAACTCAAGAGCGAATCACTTTTAGGAAAAAAGAAAGCAATTGATCATCCGTTTATTGGAAAATTGAAAAATTCAAAAACTGTTCCAAAACAAAAACGACAACTTTCAAAAGCAGAAAACAGGTTGTCATGAGGTGAATAATCGATAACTCAAGTAGCTCCTGATGACCAAGAAATTCAAAAAGGACATCTTGCGGTGGGTTTTGAAACCAATCTCATTAGCGGTATTTAAACTACTTCTGTATCTAATTATTAACTTTTAAATCTAGTTTTTCCGGCAATGAGTAAAATTCTTCCATTTAGTATTTAAATATACATTTAAGTTTCAGTTTTAAATTTAAAACCTTGTTAACAATTTTAAATATTAAAAAAAAAAGTTCTTCTTGAAGATTAAGACAAAGGAGGTGTAAAAGTAAAAGTGAGATCAGAGAAAAACATCAGTAAAACGAAGTTTAATCAAAAAAAATTTCTAGATCATTTTTTCTCTTTCATTCAATTTTTAAATAAAAGAAAGGTTCTCAAACATTCAAAATCAGGAGAGTTCAATATATACTTAATAAAAATTAAATATTAATAAAAAAATAAAAAAAAATAAATGAAAATAAAAGTAAATAATTTATATGGTTCAAAACAAAGAAAAAAATCTTTGAAATGAGAACGGCGGTATTTCTATTTCTAATGTAATTTTCTAATTTAATTTCACATTTTCTAATCTAATTATAGAGTTGTTTTCCATTTTTAATTCTTTATCTCAATACACCAATATTTAATAATACACTCATTAACAAAAAAAACGACGAACCTAGAAGGAGTTGTCCGATGGAGACAAAAATTGGTGGAGAGGAAGATTATGTACAGAATAGAAAATGATTAAAATTCCAGACAAATTGAATGATTTATTTCGGAGTTACAGAGTTACAAAGTAACGAGCTCAATAAGGTGTTGATCCACCTGTACCCTGAATGAAAGCTGCCACACGACGTGGCATAGAGTGATACAGCTCCCTGATGGTCTCCTGTGGTATTTCTTGCCAAATTTGCTCCAATTGTCGGGCTAGATCATCCACATTCCCTGGTGGATGCAGTCGCCTTCCCATCATATCCCAGACATGCTCGATTGGAGAGAGATCTGGGGATCTGGCTGGCCAAGGAAGTGCTTCACAAGCTGCAAGATAGGTCATAGCAACACGTGCCACATGTGGTATGGCATTATCTTACTGCAAAAGGAAGGATAGCACAACAGGTCTCAGAATGTCGTCAACGTACCGCTGTGCTGTAAGTGTACCGCTAATGACGACCAAAGGGGTCCCGCTATCAAGGGAAATGGCACCCCAGACCATAATTCCTTGTTGAGGGCCTGTGTGGCGTGCAATAGTGAAAGCAGGATCGGCACGCTGCCCTGGGTGTCTTCAGACACGTCTGCGACGATCGTCAGGACACAGTTGGAAGCGGGATTCGTCGCTAAACACTATACGTCCCCAGTCAGCATCATTCCAACCGGATCGAGCCAAGCACCACTGTAATCTGGCCCGACGGTGTGCAGACGTGAGTAGCAGGTGGCGTAGCGGTCGGTACGAGCGTAGATGTCGCCGATTGTGAATGGTCATGGTGGACACTCGTGTGCGGGTCGCACGTCTGATGGTTGATAACGATGATTCAGGCGCCGTGACAGCTGATCTGATAATCAATCTATCCTTCCGCTCTGCTGTGGCCCTAGGACGACCGCTACCTTCATGACGCTGAAATCTGCCATTGTCCACCCATTCCTGCAAGCATCTACTAATCGCCGCAACACTTCGACCCATATGATGAGCGATTATACGATTTGCCCAACCTGCCTCTTTCAATCCAATGATACGACCTCTTTCAAACTCTACAGTTGCACGTAATGAGCTCGAATCCTGCGGCGAGGCATTTTTTCAGTCGTTGAAAGGTATCCTAACTCGCAATGCAACAGAAATTTTGACCATCAGATTGAGAATCGCTTCTTATATACACCTGCTGAGTGCGGAGTTCCGATGCGCTGTAGCTCTCGCTATTCATTTATTGAACACCAAAGTTTAATCATTTGCATGGGCGGTCCCAATGTCTTTGCATACGAAATTTCATTGTAATCGGACAACTCCTTCTAGGTGTGTCGTTTTTTTTGTTAATGAGTGTATTTCAATGAGTTTCTATGTTTTCTTTAAAATATAAGATTTTAAATAATAATCTTGTTTTCTCTAATTTCTCTGTAACCCTGAGATAGTAAGTCCCAGGGAGAAACGGACGAAACACAGAAGAAGAAAGAAACAGCCATGCCAACACCCTGATTCGAACCCAGGTTCCAACACATCGGCCACACGGCAGACCACCGTCTAGACCACTCGGCCATGCCGGAACCGCTCATAATAAATTATATTTTTTATAATTATTTTAGTATTATTTTATTGTCTAGAATGTTGGATGATTCCGAAATATTGTTGTTAGCTTTTTTTCAATAAGGGAAGTTGATATTAATGGTGATATTAGAATTCTTATAGATTACTATTTACTAGGCTACTGTTAAATAAAAATTTAAACATTTAAAGAAATGAGCGTTAATATTTAAAATGTAAGAGAAAAAATTACACTGAAATTCAAAATTTCTGACTCAACAAATTGAAATTCGTTTTAACTGTTTCATTCGATTTCTTCCAATAATGATTATCATGACGTAATTAAGAGTGCTTCCTCTGTTATGTTGAGAGAAATTAATTTTGTCAAAAAAAAATAATCAATATATTGACTGTAGAATTTGAAAAGCCGTCTTTCTCGTTTCATAGATCGTTTTTTTCCTCGTTTTAACCAAATTCAATTAAGATTATTATTTATAGGTATTTCTTATAATTTGTTTAATATTTAACCACTTTCACGTTACATATGCAAATGATTAAAGTTTAGATGTCAAGAAACGTCAACACTACCTCCATGGTTCAGTGGAATTATCCATCTTGTGATCCATATAAGGGCCCTCAGAAAGTTACTAGATAAAATTCTATTTCTTTGAACTTTCGCACTCTCATCAGTATATCATCAGTAAGCTTCGACGACGCACTCGAAAATTCTACAAATAATTGCAGGACCCTTAGAGGCGCCACACCATGGGATTGCGAGATGTCCGCTGGTCATGAAAACGAATCACTCGTCATCTCGATCGTAGTAATACTTTTGTGAGAAGGTGGTGAAATCGATGACTGCTCGAGGACACATATCCAAGGCTCTAATCGTCCGAACAATTACTACTGCTGGAGAAAATCGATTTGTTTTGAGGTGAGTCTTAACTGCTCCAGGATCTCTTGAGATATCGGTTGCATCCTTTATACAGCGACCGGTATCTACTCGCACTATTACTAGACGAATAGCAGACGCTGAGCATCATTCTCATTGTCCAAGGGATGTCTGCCATTAACATCGTAGGCTCCGGCTAGGATGATGTCGTGCCCGAGGAATGTTTTGTGCATTGTGGTTAATGATGAGCAGACGATCATTGACCATTGCATTGCAAATGCATAAGATAAATGCAGGAGATGTCGCAGTTCCCCGTTTTGTCCTTAGCGTTCCGTCTGCCAGTATCAATTTTAGACTTCTATACAGATCGTAGCTCATAGCATCCTTATGTCCCCGCTCTGTCTGTCCTATGTCGCGAGAAATTCATAATTGGTCAATTTTTATAGTAGTGCTGTCAGAACCTATATCACACACAGCAGGGCGTAGGTTCTATTTTTCTTGGGGACAAGTGTTTTGTTTTTCTTTCTAAGATTATTATTATTTATTATTATTATTATTATTATTATTATTATTATTATTATTATTATTATTATTATTATTATTATTATTTATTAATTTATTTAATTTTTTTTTCTTTAATATAGTTTTTTTTCCTGATCATGTTAGGAAAATTAGGTGAAAAACTAATATCCAATCTATATTATAAAATCTTTTATTTCACTGTCAGTCTGTCCGGCGCAATTGTTAATTATTAGTTTCTCTTGCTGAGAAAGTCATATTATAATTTTTTTAAGCCTTGCGTGGGATTCGAACCGAGGACATTCGTTCTCGCAGTCAGAAACGCTAACCATTGGACTACTGCTGGTCCCCCAATATCAAATCCTCCTTTTATTCTATTTGTTCGCGCGCTATCAAATAATGAGTTCATTCAAATGGAATAAAATATCACTTTCTGCCATAACCGCTTGGAATCGATTCTTCTTGGATTATCTCATACTTACCAGAGGGAGACAGGGGGATGGCCTAGTTAGAAATAAATAAATAATGCCTTTCTGTTTCCATTTATGAGACCCATACCACTCACTCTGTATAAAAGTCGTAGAGTAAGGCATTATGCGATCGCTACTGGGAATCCTGCTTCACGTTATTTCTACAGGATAACGCATGTTTGTTCATTGCAGGCGTTTCCCAGCAGTGCCTGCAAGCAATTTAAACCCTTCATTAGCCAGCCAGGTTCCTAGATTTGTCTCTCTCTCTCTCCAGCATGTCTGGGACATGTTCGCACTTCATAGAACATCTGGCATTTTGGAAGAGCTGTTTGTCATGTGGTAAACATGATGTGATCTGCCACACGCCAATAATCGGCACTTGTTTCATTTGTTTCACAGCATGCCACAACAAACGTTATTAGCTGTAATAGCATCTTTGATAGAGGCGGCTCAAAGACAGTACTGATAAAGAAACAACGGTGTTGCTTTTGTTGAAAAAAAATTTGTTTCTTTCACTGATATTTGAATCAACTCCAATTCTCTGTCTAAATTTTTACTCAAACTTGACGCTTCTGCCTTGGTGCTTTGGACTTTTTGTCACAGAGTTTAATTTAATGAAAGGGAGACCTGAAGAAAGGGGCATAGGGTATGAATCTGAAAATAAGCTTCTACATGTGCTTGGATTGCAATATTTTCTATCGCTTTATTTAATATAGGTCCTAAAGATTATACCTTACAATTAATCAAGATTAGAAAAAACCAAATAAAATATATCAAATTAAATAAAAGGTTCTCGCACCTTGTGCCATCATCTCGAGAATCTGGGACAGCTGTTCCTGGCTGATTAGGCGTTATCAGTCAGATTTACTTTTGATGATAGGACTCAGTGCCTGACATTGTTTAGGAAGTCACTTCGCAAAATCACACAACAACATAAAAGCACAAAGTGCATTGTGGCCACAAATCCCTTGTCCCGGTCACCGACGAAATTTAAGTAGGGATTCTTAGACACCTGTCAGTTAATCAAGGGGCTTTCTTCATCGTATTCAGATGGATGAAGATGCAATGAATTTTGAACTTCGTTTCAGTTCACTGATTTTTAGTATTTGTGTTATTTTAGTATGTATTTTACTTCTACTTTTGCTCCTCCCACTATAATAGAATGCCAATTACTTTATGGTCACTTTGCTTTCTTAAAGAACTTTTCAGACAATCATTCTAAATGTGCATTAATATTTTTGTATTTAGTACTGTTAAGAAATTTTTTAACGTACAGCTATTATATATATTTATATAAAATTTAGAAAATGCAAAGTAGTGTGTGAATCATTGCTAGAAAACTAGAACTGTAAGCTAAGAATTAAATTGAACTTCAATATCTGCTTAAACTAAAATTTCACTAAAAGATGTCATTTCGATTTTTAGTCATTAGAAGCAACTTTTGTTATTGTAGATATGACAAACTCTATTGCAAAGAAAAATCAAAGATTTTTATTAAAGATCAAGACGAATAACGTTCTGAAGATAACTTGTCTTTCTCCCTTCATTTCTTTTTCTGCTACATTTGCAGAATTACCTTAAGATTTGGTTATTTATTTATTTATTTTGATATTTATTTGTGGCTAACGATATATTTCAGACAGGGACACATTTATTATCGTGTTCATCCTCTCCAACTGTCAAAACCATATATCCAGATATTTGAAATATTTCAGATGAAAATGTTACTAATTCCAGACTCCACTTAAAAATAGAAAAATAAATGATTATTTTAATTGCTGTAGATGGAAGTTTTTCGATTTCACTTCAATATTTGCCTATTAATATAGTATATAGGATGCTAAAATGACTCTACAGAATTTCTACAGTTTTGGTACTTTTTTACTTATTGGACATACAAATATTTTGTTTTTTATCTGAATCATCCCTAAAAAAAAAAAAAAAAAAGGTTTCTTTGTATTTTTCGTGGAACACTCAAAAAACCATTAGCTTTTTAATTCTTGGTTGTCTGATTATATATGAGCAACGCGTGATATTTTAATTTATTATCCATTTATTATCCAATCCTGACGATTTTCAAATGCTAATGTTAATTGAGATAGCGATGGTCAGCCTACAGTAATAAATCATATAAAAGAGATTTTCATTCTGTATGAAAGGTAGGATTTATGAGGATCTGTTGTATGGAGTTTTCACGTCTCATAAACAGTTGTAAATCATATTAATCTTTACGTGATGGCTTCTAATGAATTGGCAAATTTGGACCAAAGGCACGTACCGTTGCCTTCGATTGCAGTATCTGTAAATTAAGGATGAATTTTTCTTGATACTGTATTTCTGAATATTAACTAAGCTGGTCAAAGTGATATTGAAGTGGGTGCCTTACTTTTCTAAATTTTGATTGTTTTGAGAAGATACCACTGCGGAAGGGGGCGCCAGGAAAGAAATCAATAGACCCTCACACCTTATGAGTTGGTCATCGAAGGATACACCTGGCTAACATCCCAGTTGTCCTAGAGACATGAAGCCATTGTTAGAAACGCTGTTAATTCCGAATATATTCTTCTTTTAAACTTATAAATCCATTATTTCCAAATATTTCTGTACTTAATCTAATCCGATCTAAAAAAAATGACAAATTGAATATTTATTTTTATATTTTTCATTAATTCCAATTCCTAACATTTTTCGTGGTTCTTAAAATTGTTTTAAAAAAATATTAGTTTATTAATTTCAACTATTGCTTGAGTTAAATTATTTAATATAATTTGAGTAAACTGAACACGAAAATAAACTCTTTTTTTATGTAACTCCTCAGCCTTTACCAGTACATACTAAAAATTATTGAACTGTTTCAAACAACAACGAAAGCTTGAGTTTAGGTCGGGATCCAGTAAATGATTGGAAATTTTAAAATTCAGCGCTTTAATGATAATTATTCTAGAAAAGGGAAATCGCATTAAGGTGTAAATTTAAATAATAAAACGTGAGTATCTGATAGGAATTTTTTTAGATTTGATTTTAAAATTAGTATTATATAATTACCCTAAAAATATTAAAATATTACCTACGTACAATGACATCAACGCAAATAAATGTAAAGTTAACCACAATTGAGAATTGATCTTAAAAAGCTAAGTTTTACAACTAACTTTCGAGTTTTTTTTTCAATTACAGAATCTATTTCATTGATTTTAATTTTAATTTTGAATGTTAATTTAAGTATATTAAAGTCTTGATTTAAATATACGGTATTTATAGTATAGGCCTATGTAGTAATTCATTGTCTTTATCTTAAACTTAATTTCAGCTATAGAATAAAAATAATAACATTATTAAAATTAGATTTATTATTTTTATAGCGATATAATAAATTAATTTTGTAATAATATAGTAATTCATATTTTTTACTTAATAATTTTATTATTTCTGTACTAAAGTATTTTTCCTCTAATCTTAAAAGCTACTATAAATTTAAATATTTCATTAGCACTATTCATAAACTTTTTCCCATTTGAAATTTCTGAAATTCAATAAACCATTTGAAATTAGAAGTTATCCAATGTGAAAAATAATATTTAATTTATTTATGATTTTACTTTTACAATAATTTTTACAATGGATTTCTATACTTCTTGTTTTTTGTATTCAATATATCGCTGAAATTATTTCTTCCTTGATGAGACTTTTATTTTCCTTCAAAATACGCAACATATGGTTATATTTTGACAGTTTAATTTCCAACTATAAACGAATTCGTTTTATTATAAGATAGGATTGAATTGATTCATTACTAAGTGGATCTAGCATTCGAATTCAAAGAAACGTCAGAAATATACAGTACTATAGAAATCTAAATCTTCGGATCAAAGAACATTTTTTTTTCCAGAGCTTTTGGTTGTTATGCTTTCAGCTTCAGAAATTTTTCTGTACTGTTTCAACTGATATCGTTATCCAGAGATCACGGAATGAGGCACATAATCCACATTATCCAGTCGATAAATTTGAAACAAAGTAGATGGGAAGGAAACATTCAAGTTAGCTGCTGGAAACGAATTATGGTCCAGACCAATGGCTAGACTGCATCAGTGAGCAACAGCCGAACCATACAAGCAACCATTAAGATCATCGACAGTCTTAAATATTAGTAAAATTTGATAATTTAGAGCCGCAAATAAAAGCAAATAGAAATACGGAATGACTATACGAAAGCAACGATTTACAGTTTTGAAGCAATAAAAAATTGCATTATTAGAGATTATTTTTAAGAAATTAAGAATTACTCAATTAAAAAGCAAGATATTCCATTATGTTTGCTTACCGTCACTGGCGGTCATAAAATTCAGTTGATCAGCTCTCCTATTGGTGAATATATTATAATTTACGGAAAAGATCATGAATACTGTTTTAGTTCTAATGTTTTAATTTCACTGATGTGCTTTATTTTCTGGTTACCTTGAGAGCTGTAGTGGCTTTATTGATTGTAATATAATATTTATATTTTATGCAACTGGTTCAATAATTTTTTTGGTTAAATTTTTAATATCGAAGTACATCCGAAATAAATAGCTATATTGTAGAAGTCACATTAATAAGAATTGATCGAGTTGTACATTCTATTAGCCTAAGTCTTGCAAAAAGTTTTGGGTTTTCAAGTAGTAAGAAAAAGCTTTACAAATGTAATAATAATATTGACATAGAAAATAAATATTGACTTCAAAAATAAATTTGAAAGTTATCTATTTCTCTTCAGATATTTAACTTTATAAGGTGCTCATAATTATTAGTGTTAGCTGGGTGAAGATTCGTTAAAATTATTGTAATAGTTCGGGTTCTCTTAACAAAATAAAAATTGCAGACATTTAGGCAAGTATTTTCAGACATGTTTATTCGTTCCAAACTGAAATAAAAATTTGTTAATTAAACTAATCTAACAGAAAAATATAATTAGCAGATATACGAAAAAGAAAAATAATAAAGAATTTTAAAATAAATATTTTATGGGGGTTTCAATCATAACGTATACTATAGTATTAAAACTATCCGAACACTCCTGTGCAGTACTGAACTGAAACCTAGATGGCACGACGGTGTGAAAGAAGATAGAGAGTCATATGTTGTTAACTGATAAGATGTAACAGCAGAAGGGATCTATCAGCATAGCTCAGTGACTTTGAATGTGGACTGGTCATTGGCTATCACTGAGTAATAAATCTATCAGGGACATTTTAATCCTTCTAAAGTTGCCGAAATCGACTGTTGTTGATGTGATTGTGAAGTGGAAACAGGAAAACTGAACCCAACAAAACCGCAACAGGATAGGCTGCTTTTACTGACAAACCGGGCCAAGTCGAGTGTCGATGGTGGTGGATCACCCATGAGTTTCACAGTACTACTTCAGAATAGCACTAACACTAGCCAGCTTCATGACTATTCGTCGACAGGTCAAGGGAATTGGGTTTCATGGTCAAGAAATTTCAATAAGTAAATTAAAGTTTCTTTAACCTTATTTACAACATTATAACCAGAGAGTTTAGGATATGCTCAACAGTCCAGTCGTTTTCCAACGAACTTAATATCAACTGGGCTTCAATCATTATTAATGGATAATGGATATCAGAAGGCGTTTATAAAACAGTCCACAAAGAATATTATCTACAGAATTTACTGTAATGGAAGCACTATCAAGAAAGCTTTTTATGGTTATGCATCGATATTGTACAATCCGTTCTCTTTCGCTGAAATCTCACATATTCTTACTATGTATAACATTGTTCTTACAGTTCGAGCGGAGAATACTATATACACAAAAGTATATCACCCAATCCAGACTTACAATTGCAAAGAAGTAGCGTTATAATTTGCTATAAAGTGCATGAATAACCCTAATACTTACATTGGAGAAACGGATATTTTGGACAGTGGAAGATGACCAATGACTTTCCTACATTGGAAAACCAGGCCAAAAGAGCATATTAGAGTTTTAAAAACGAATGATCTTAATTAGGCTACTGAAATGCTTGCCACCAACACCAACCATGTAAACTACTTGATTACGAGCATCCGCTTAGATTATAATTATTAGCGATTGAATTCATCAGAAAAGGTATAGAATCGGTATTAATTACGCAAACCCTTCATTGTTATAATGAGGGAGCATCCATAAAAAATATCCTTTCCTAAAATAACAAACAAGATGATAGAAGAATAACTAGAAAATCAATGAGGAAACAAAGGACAATATAATTGGGTGGAATACAGTCATTCCTGTCGCTCCGCCCCTAAAAAGGAAAAGCATCAGAGATATTGATTTGTTATTAACACAATTGAGTTTTTTTTAAAAAAAAGAGAGATCCGTCGATTCGAGGACCAAAATAAATATTTGAATATTTTGAGTATTTTGTTTTCTCTTTATTACTGAGTCGAAACTCCATTTCATTAAACTATCAGCAGGGAACTAGTGTTAACATTAAGGATGCTTCGGTCGAAAAGCTTATATTTGTTGTCATTTCTCAATAGATTGAAGAATGTCTTCAGTTTAACTTAAAAGGAAATAAAATATACAGTATCATAATAGATAACAACGAATTACAAGTTCAACTAACACTTAAAAAAAAAAAAAACGCGAAATAGATTCAAAAAATTAACTACATTAAAAGTGTTTTGGTAAATCACTAATATTAATCATTATCACATTGATAGTTTTGATGACAAAGTCGAGAATTGATAATATATTGTTTGGATTTTGAAGAATGGAGTTGTTCCGTTAAATATTAATTCTTAAAGGATATTTAAGACCGCTATCTTTTACAGCTATCAGGATGAAAAGAAATGATAGTTGTCAATAATAATCATAATACACAATAGGAATTAACAGTATTGTTAGTTATGTGGACATAACAACAGAAAACCACTAGTAAGTTAAAAGTAAAGATTCATTAAAGAATAATTAAATCATTAATTTTTTATAATATGAAAACGGTGTATGTAATATAATTTGGTTGTTTTCGTTCTTAATATGCCAAGCGATATTTTATCGTAGAAATTCGTTAATCTTAAAAGTGAAAATGCCAAACTGAGCTCATTTACTAAATTTCCTTCTTACACATTTAGTCCAGTCGACAGGTAGTTACAGATAGAAAAAGGTCGGAAGTTAATGAAACTTTGGGATGTTGTTCAGGGATGGTTAATTAACATGTTCTCAAGTTTTGGACCTCGAAGACCCTGTGCGACAAGAGGAGGGGGGGGGAGGAGAAAACTGCAAAAGTTTCGACCTTCCTCTGGTTTTTCCTCAATAACTTTTTTCCTTAAGCCCTACGGCAACAGCATCCCTATACTTTTTTGTAAAGCGTTAAATTTCCTATAATTTTGACTAATCAAACATGTTTGTATGTCAATTCGTTATCGAGATATGGCGCTTAGAAAAAAATATCTTTTTTCAAAATTCGCTAAAAATTCCAAAAATAGAATTTCACTCTATTTCTTCTGTTATAGCCGAATTATGATGAAATGTTATTGTAATTATGGTTCCTGGTTACTTAGCTTTTGTGAATTGGGGTTGGGTGGGGAAAGGGGGGAGTAGGGGTGGGGTGGGTTGGGGTGTCCAAAGTTGGTGATTGTAACCAGGAACCATAATTACAACAATATTTCATCATAATTCGGGTATAACAGAAGAAATAAGATGGAATTCTGCATTTTTGGGCATTTTTTAGCGAAATTTGAAAAATGACATTTTTTCCGAAGCGACATATCTCGGTAATGAATTGACATACAAACATGTTTGATTAGTCAAAATTGTAGGAAATTTAACGCTCTAAAATAAATATAGGGATGCTTTTGCCGTAGGACGCAAGGGAAAAAGTTATTGAGGAAAAATCGGAGGAAGATCGAAACTTTTGCAGTTCCCTCCCGCCCTCCTCTTTTCGCACAGGGTCCTCGAGGTCCAAAACTTGAGAAAATGTTAATTAACCATCCCTGAACAACATCCCAAAGTTTCATTAACTTCCGACCTTTTTCCACCTAACCCCACTTTTTCCAACCTGTCGACTGGACTAATTGAGAAACGAAATGAATGCCTTTAAATATAAAACAAGTTTTGTTTTCATCATCGCTTTGTGAAATATTGGGCGGTAATTTACGTTAGGCAACGTGATGAAAGCTTTTACATTTAAATAATGTGAGAATTGGTTTGATTTCACAACTAAATTTCTGAAGAGGCTATTAGAGAAAAACTGTAACTGAATATAAAAATGTTTTTTTAGTAACAGAAATAAATGAAATTCAAGTTGAAATAAAATTCAAGAAAAACACATTTTGGGTTTGAAAAAATGTATTAAAGAAATTTTACATACTTAACATTACGTGAACCGGTTTTCAAGCCCTTACACAGGGCTTTTCATCAGCCTGAATAAATTATTATACTAGTTAAATTTCTTATATACAGTAGAACCTCATTATAACGGACTAATAGGGGGTGAAGGTTGTCCGTTTTAATGAAAGTCCGGTTTATAACAAATAATTCATATAGGGCTCTAATACAGCAGGGTGTACATCAAGAAAGTACAATAGTGATTATTATATAAAAAATAAAAAAACAGACTCCAACATAGTAGGCTGAATTGAAAAAGATTTGTACTTATACACTGCATTAATCTTTAGAACAAGAAGGTACTGGTTCTTGTTGATTGCTTACATTCATTGGTTGGAAAAAATAATTTATTTTCTGCTGGGGTTGTTTGCTGCTTATTTCTTCAGTTAATAACTGACGGAGGTGCCGTAAGTGTTCATAATACGCAAACACATTTTCAAACACACGTTTGGAAATGTAAAACTCGTCAAATAAAAATAAGCATCCTTTATTATTATTACAATTTTTTTTCAAACTGTCCGTTATAAGCGACGTCCGTTATAATGGGTTCGTTATAATGAGGTTCTACTGTAATTTTTTTTTTTCAAACCCAAAATTTGTGTTTCTTGAATTTTATTTCAACTTAAATTTCCTTAAATATTATTGATACACGTAAAATATCTGTCACAATACAGAAATAAAAGAAAACAAAAATGAAGGAAGTTTTTCCTTCTCGTGTCCTCTTTAGTTAAAAAAGTTAAGCAAAAAAGAATATAATCAAGTAATAATCGATGCGCTAAAGATTTTCTACATGATTACAATAACAAACTACATTTTTCGCTGCGATTAATAAACGTAACTTATAATATACAAAAAATTATAACTCAAGCAAAAATTTAATTTAAAAATTTAATGACTTAGCGACATATATATATACAGCATAATACATTTACAGAAAAAAAGTAAACTTCAATTTTTAATTCTTGTTCCATTATTTTTCAGGTAATATATCCAATAACAAATATTGAAAATAATAAAGGCCACAGGAAACAAAATACGACTAATTTTGTCAGACAAAGAAATATGTGGTTTTGGAGAAGTCTTGACATTCTTTATGAAACGTGACTGCCAACTTCTATCCTGAAATGAAATTAAACAGTTTCAATGATTTGTGATGTTAAAATTTCTTATTATAATCGAGTACTACTTATTCTACATACATGAAAATTTCAAAATCCAATTTCAGTTGCATTTATGCATTCACTGAATGTTTGCATCTAAGCAAATTTATGTTTTATTTCATCGTATGATAAAAGAAATTTAAAAGAAAGTTAAATTTTGCTTAAAAGTGTATGTTCTGATCCATGGCTTGATTTAAATTTACTCTAATAAGTAGATCTGCATAAGAAAAAGAACGTGTATTCAACTTGTAAAATCTATTCTTAAAAATGAAATATGAAGAAGAAAAAATCATACATTTTGAAAAAATTATGTAAGCAGTCAAAAGTTTCAGGATGTCAGGGTCAACCATGTCCCGATCACCTCTGCAACTTCTTCAATTTTCGAGGTCAATTTATACGTTTTCAGAAGAATAACTGTATCCTAACACAAGGTTGGCACCGGAATGCTTCACCTGTGCACAGCTGTGGGCATTCACCTGACGTCAATACGACCACCTCGGGATATTGAACGCGCGTTAGTGACCGTGCGATATTTCAGAATGCCAGGCAGGAAAAGTAGTGTGTTCTTGTTGATGTTAAAGCAACGTGTATCTGTCATTTAAGTTTATGTATGAGTCGAAAGATAACATCGGCGCAGCTAAACGCTTATTTGATGAGGAATATAGTTTTTATCGGAAAAAAACAAAAAAAGACTAATCAAGAAGAAATTCGAAGACACTGATTCTGTTGCAACAAAACATGTTGGTTTACATGGTCACAGATCACAGTCACGACCGAAGAGAACCAACATATCATCGCCGATCCGCTGTTGAAATACCCGAAAATGTTTGTTTGCCAATTGACCAGGTCTATTAATTGTTGCTACTTTATGCAAAATTGATCAGTCCAACTGTCTATCTATAATGCTGTAAATCTCGATATGCAACAAAGCAATTACATTTATAACAATTTAGTGTTCATCTAGTATGATTCTAAAGTATTTTAATTTTCGAATTCAATTTTCAATTGAAGTTGCTTTTGACCATTTTTAATATTTTGAATCAAACAAATTAACCAGCGTTTATGTTGTTCATTAAATAGCGGAAATGAAGAGATACTAAATCTGTAGTATTCACTTAATTAGGAGAGTCACAGATAAATTTAAGTTTACGCATCATTGTCATCTCTTCGCTTATTAGATGAATCATTTACATCAGCAATTTGTTTGCTCTAGCTATACGGATCTACTGTTCGTTTTCAAAAGCGAGAGCTACAACAACACAGACGATTCTACTCCGCAAAGGGGTGATGTGCTGTTATGGGCACTTTCATAAGACCTGTTTTTCTTTTAGTACCTGTTATTTTTGCGATAGTATTTATTCTTTCCATAATTCTTTCCCGAAAAGCGCAAATAGAATGCAGCTACTAGTAAACTAACACTGATAAAAAGTAAATATCCTCTCTTTATTTCTCCTCAATCCTATTTTCATGAAATCCAAGGAGACCTGACGCATGCGCAAAAGCGTTGTAGGCTCTCGTAAACGAAAACGAACAATACTGTAGGCTTTGTTGACATCACAATAATCTTTAAAATCTGGAAAATGTGGAAAATGATAGTTTTATACGATTCAATGTTGTGTTAACACGAACTGTAGATAAGATAATTGCTAAATAAAATGTTATCGTAAAAATTTTTTACAAATTCTATTGTACTATTATTATTATTATAGTTAAAGTTAAAGTTGCGATCAGGCCCAGAGGACCGCGCAATGCTGCTGGAGGGTAGGCTCCAGAGATCAGAACCTACGGGACAAAGTTGAGGACGGGGGGTCGGCCCGTCGCTCGCCCGCCTTTAACTCCCGGGAAAGAAACCCGGTACCCATTCTATAGAGGGTTGGGTAGACCCGAGGGCCCGTTTGGAGGAGAAAGAAGCGTGGAAAAATTCCCGTTCTCCGCCGAGGCCGGGAATCGAACCCGTTACCTCCAACCCGCAGCCAAGCGCCCTTACCCACTCGGCTACCGGGCCCACATTATTATTATTATTATTATTATTATTATTATTATTATTATTATTATTAT